>JAEIGQ010000012.1:4532500-4633236 GCA_018904275.1 Lordiphosa clarofinis | reverse complement strand
CACGTAGGATTTTTCGATATTTTGTTTTTTACTTTTTTTAAAAAAAAAATTTTTAAAAAATTTTTTTTTCAAAACTCACCATTTCGCCAAAATCAAAATATCGAAAAAATCCTACGTGGATCGATAGCCATAGATTTTCCCCGTATTTACTCTTTTTTAAAAAATTTCAGATCGATCGGTAATATTTGCTTGAGTTATGTCCGGCCAGCTGAAAAATAGGGTCAACGGAGAAATGATACACGACTCGAGCACCATTTTGTTTTTGATATTAAAAAAACCCGAGGGAACCAAGGTTTCTGGAGTGGGGAAATGGGGGGGTTATTTTCAAGGACCATAATTTACCTTCATTTTTTTTTTTTTTTTTTTTTTTTTTTTTTTTTTTTTTTTTTTTTTTTTTTTTTTTTTTTTTTTTTTTTTTTTTGATACAAATTTTCATTTACATTCTTCCCCCCCTATTTGGCCAAAAAAAAAATTCTGAAAATTTAAAGTTCCACTTTTTTGAGGCTACTTAGAATTTTTTTTTTTTTTGTCCCCCTTAATGCTCGACACCAAAATTTTTTTTTTTTTTTTTTTTTTTTTTAAAAAGAACTATGACACATCCGAATATAAGGTGGGTTGTGGAAAAGGGCGGAAGGTTGTATTTAACAAAAGGTACAGCTGACAGACATGTCTGCGTGGAACGGAAGACTACGAGAAATGTGAGCCATCATAAGAAGGTGCTGAAAGAACTTGTGACTTGTGGAATCTAAAGAATGAAATTAATACCAATTGCAATTCCAAAATTTTGTAATTAATCTCTATTGGCCAGTGTTGATTACATTGAATTGTAACTCTCCACTGACCTCGAGCCAGCCAAATGCAAGACTTTGACAAAACGACAGGTTGCTAAAACCTAAATTTAAAATGTTCAAATTATTAAGTTGAATTAAACCTATGTAATTAACCCCGAAGCATAACAGGAAAGATTCAGTTAATCTCTCCCCATTAGCCTATGGCATTAGAAAGACTTGCTAATTAATATCTCTATTTATTTGCACTTTTCATAAATGAAGTGGATGAACTTCTCTTGTAAAATTTTAAAAATATTAATATTTTTTTGCTTTTGTCGACTTTGTCTGTTTTTCTACATCAACAGGTAATTTACGTGTATTTTACATTGGTCTGACATTTTTTACACAAGCCGCAAAGTATGCTATAGTATACGAAGTTTCGAAAATGTTTTTATCACTGCGCGCTGTTAATAATTGGGAATGTTTTTGGGTAGCTTCATCACACACTTTTCTTAAACATAAACATACTTCAAGAACGAGAGTTGTTCAATAAGTCCTAACAGAACATAATTATTTAGATCGATCTTATTGCCTTACATAACCACAAGCGCTTGTCCTTCTCCTAAAAATTTGGTCCCTCAAATGGGCATTAAGTTCTAAGATAACCGTCTCTTTCAACGTAAATCTCATATCTCTTACCTCATTTCAGTTTTTTTAAATTCTTCCATTTAACGTGCAACAATTATGTTCGTCCTCCTTAGTAACCTTTTTTAATACTTTTTGAAGCCTGTTGTTGATCAGCAGTCTTTGAGCAAAGTCTACTGAAGATAATTGGCAAGTTCTTGAAACAGCTGCATAGTCAAGCAGTTGTGCTTGTTACTTACAGTTCCGAGTTTAAGTTCGCTGGTCTAAAATTCCGACAATCCAACTTAAACGCGCATCTTCAAGGCGAATGTAAAACTAAATGTCGTATGGGAAATCTTTTCAATTTCCTGTAAACTATTTTTCATACATTCATCGCTTTCAGCTTCTCATGCACTTCCGTTCCAAATATTACCCAATCTTGTCATCACAGAGATCGGCTTAAATACCTTTTGCGAATCATTGAAATTAACAATTATCAAATGTTTGAGGCCTATTACCAATCAATCAACAGGCAACAAATTTCAGTGTGTTGAACATGTTTGGGGTCTTAAGGGTATTATATTTTGGCTGACAACAAAAGCAACAGAAGCAGTGTCGCACGTATTCAATAGATACATTTTCATTAATCATCCACAGAAGGGCGGCCGCAACAAAAGGGTCGAGTCCAAACTGAAGCTGACGGAGAGGAATTGCCATTACGAAACAGGTAAGTCCAATATATGTATGGGTGTCTCCTACGTGATTTGCTAAATGTATACAGGATTAGTCTTTGAGCTCATTACACGCCAGTCCACCGCAGGCAAACGGAAATAAAATAGTGAAAGGAGAGTGAAGAAAAATAAGCATACACTGAGAAAAAAAAATCAATCTAAAATCTAGATGGAAAATCTCCTTTTCGAGACACTTGCAATCCTATAAAAACAAGATTAAAAAACCTTGAAATAAGATTTAAAATCTTAAAAACAAGATTTATCATCTTGCAACTTATCAACCATTTACAGTTTTCTGTAAAGCTTCAGTAAAAAAAAACTTTATGATATATGTAACGAGATTAATTTAAAAAAAAAAAAAAGAAAAAATAAAAAAAAAACAACTCGGCCCTCCTGGGACTCGAACCACGACCTTTCCGCTTTAATGAAGCTTTTGCCATCGCCTTAACTATCACGGCTAATGATGTAAATTTTTTTGCGCAGCCAGTTGCAGTATAACTAACAGAAAGCATTGCGTCATGAGTTCTTATACAGCGACTGGTGGCGCCTTATAAATGATGCCAAGCAGCCGAGCGGTCTGAGTGGCGATGCAGTGTGGTCAATCACTCCGAGGTACTCAGTTCAAGTCCCAGTACCAGCGAATTAATAATTAACATTTATATAAGTTTTTCAGAAACAACAAATTGTTAATAACTAAAGCAAACACAACAAAAAAAATATAAAAAAAAAAAAAGAAATGCTTAATATAATTTTTTTTTCTGTTTTTTCATATTAAAAAATAAGATTGTTTCATCTTAAAGTCGAGTATAAACGATCTTTATCCAAGATTAGTGGATTAAGATTAAAATTGAGAATATAACGTTGGGTTAAGATTATCTGGTCTTAGTCGAATTCTGACACCGTTTCTCTTTGATTCAAAATTATAATCTTGATTTTAGATTGATTTTTTTCTCAGTGTAGATTTTCATAATGAAAATAAACCAAGTAGAAAAAGGGCCCACAGTTGAGTCTAATGAACTTTGTGGGCCACGCAAACCGAATTAGAATTTAAATAGTTTGTCCATTAAGCAATATCCTGCAGCAGTGACAGGCCAACGCCACTTCCGCTTGCATGCGCCAGTCCGGGAAACCGGAACAGC
The DNA here is from genome assembly GCA_018904275.1 of Lordiphosa clarofinis. Taxonomy (NCBI): domain Eukaryota; kingdom Metazoa; phylum Arthropoda; class Insecta; order Diptera; family Drosophilidae; genus Lordiphosa; species Lordiphosa clarofinis. The sequence goes on along the minus strand of JAEIGQ010000012.1, from coordinate 4,629,972 downwards.
GGCGCCTGCTGGGATGCTGTCCCTCTGCGAATTTTAGCTAATGCGCGCACTAGGCACGAGTGCAATGTCCTGGCTAAAACACGCTTTATTCAATTAGTTACATCCGATTATTACCTGCCCGGCCACCACTTTGCTTTGGCTTCTCCCCTGGTTAATGGCAAGGACAACACACGGATTCCCCGGGGCACATATTTATGTATGCACATTTGTGTCATGCATTTTACAATTTCCAGCTGAGCGCTTTACTTTAGCCACATTACGAAATCATTTGCAAAATGCAGCAGAGTTTGCTCAGAAGTGTTAATTAAATTTTGTGTAAATGTTGAAACCACCAAATCGAAAAAACAAAAACTACAAACACTTTTTACTCTACACATTCCTGTTTCCTATTTTTCCTCGCAGCTCATTAAAAGTTCCCCGGGCCGGCATTTAGAAGAAACCATAAACAATATTTGTTTGGACGCAGTTGCTGTAGCCGTCGCCTCTGTGGGACTTTAATTATAATTGTGGTTTCAAATTGCATTAATGTTTTAATTTGCTGGCTGTAAACAACAAAAAATGAAAAAAGTTAGTTCAAAAAAGTTATTCCGCTTGAACAAAATGCTTTAAGCGTAGAGTTTAAAAAAACTAGAGGAATAACAAAGCAATAGTTTGTTTCATTCGATGATATTACTCAGTACCTCTCTCAGTCGGATCAAGAAAAGATAAAATATGATTCATATGTCGTTCAGTTTGTGGCAGTGAGTCTCGTTTAAGATAGTCGCAAGAAATAGGGTTAGCGAGCGTTTTCCGATACTTTTGGTAATATTTCTGATACTGAATTATTTACTCCCTCTCTTTCTATTTCATTGTTTTTTGCACGTCACTCGACCCTTTATCGCAAAGCTCGAGGAAAGCTCGTGTGCGGGTGCTTTGCGATAAAAAATTTGACTTAAGTTCTTTGCTCGCATGCGAGCTCGTTTGTGAGAATTTTGCGATAGTCTCGCAAATTGCTCGCTTGCTGGTCCGCTGGGATGTGAAAGCTATGTTTGAGTAGTGGATATTATATAACTTATTGACTGCGGTGTACAAAGCATCAAATTATGAAAATTTACATGTGGAAGAACAGAAAACCCAATTATGTGTATTAATAACTCCACTGAAGTAATAATGTCTTGCATTGTTACTATACATAGTTGGCTTTGTTATTGAAGGCAGAAAAAATACAAAGAAATACAAAAATTCAGAAATTTATAAATATGTAAAAATAGGAGAACATAAAAAGTCTGCGCCTGACTTAAATAAGTTGGCAGAAGGTACCTCATGACAGAACTGCTATGAAGGCTTGGGAGCCCCAAAGGCAGGCTTGTAGCAAAATCCGACATCAGCAGCAAACGCCAAAATCATTACGGTCTTGAGTGTGTGCATGCTCCTTCTGTTAATATTTATTTTCAGGCATTCGGTAATTGTCTTTTATACGACCTTCCTCTCAAAAATTCCGAAATTAATTTTCCTCGATGGACCACGAATTATAATGAATTTAAGTGCAGAAATTAATTGGCGATCATCCATGGTTTCCTTTAAAATGAATTTTGAAATTTGCTGTATTTGCACCGAAATTATGCATGTGCTTTTTTCAAATGTCAAATAAATAATACAAAATATTAAATTTGTCAACAACTCACACCTAGAATTTAACTGCAATGACATTTTCAAGTTCAAAAGCAGACCAACATCGAAGTATTTGGCCTATTTAGTTGACGTGGATTAGGCTCTGAACTTTTTTCACACCACCCATTGGAGCATAGTTCCCCAGCTATAGCCTTTGGGGCACACCGAGTGCTGCCGAAGTTATGCTTCACTGTGTTTTTCGCATGCGGCGCTAATTTCTACAAAATGAACAACTCACCCCAATAGCAAAAAGAACTCGGGTAATTAAACTTTTTTCCACCCAGAGGTAAAGTTGAAGGCGTGTTTTATACTCTGTACCGAAGGTACATAGAGTATAATAAGTTTGTGCAAAAGTATGTAACAGGGAGAAGGAATCATTTCCTACTATATAAAGTATATATATTCTTGATCAGCATCAACAGCCGAGTCGATATAGCCATGTCCGTCTGTCCGTCCGTCCGTCTGTCCTTCTGTCCGTCTGTCCGTCTGTCTGTCCGTCCGTATGAACAAACAGATCTCGGAGATGGTAAGAGATAGAGATGACATGTATGGGACAAATGTTTCTTATAGCTGCAGGCAGATCAAGTTTATTTTCATTTTTTGCCACGCCCCCTCCCGCCCCCGCAATTCGGAAAAAACGTTATATCTACCTACAGTTTTGAAGATAGACGTTTCGTACCTTCTAGAGATAGTTAGTATTTAGCAAAATGTAGCGATTTGCCAAAGAAATGATAAAGATCGGATCAGCGGTTCTCAAGTTATAAGCAAAAAAGTACATCGCCCTCGCCCCACCCCCTCCCAACCATTCACAACTAACACCACACAATCTTAGAGAGAGAGAGAGAGAGCGAGGGAGAGAGTGAGAGAGAGAGAAAAAGAGAGAGAGAGACTTAGAGATGAGCGCAGCACCAGCATTGCATTCAGATAATACTCCAGGTACAGAGTATGTTATAGTCGGGCTTGACCGACTTTCTTACTTGTTTTTTATTGTGGTTTTCCCAGAAGGCCTACTCCACACCTGCTGCTCTCAGCCACGCCTTTTAAGCTTCAGCATCGGAATCCTGAGGAATAAATATAACATTGCGATCGCAGAAGAAAATTTTTTTATTACAAACCTCAAAATGGACATCAGCGTTCACATTTAATTCCATCCTTAGTTTATACAGAGTGCTAATTGCCATGAATATTTCATAAAGTCTTTGCGAATGAACAGGAAATTTTTTGTGGAATTGGAACTTTGCCAAATACCCTAAATAATGTTTCTTCCGCCGACCATAGTGTGGGATGTTGCCTTCATGTCACCCCACAACCGCAAAATTGCACTGTACTTTTTGTTTTTTCTTCTTCTTATTGTCCATTTGCACTACGGAATGGCAACGAAATACGGTCCTCGAACCTATAGACGAAATTTTGCGAAGGAATTTTTGGAGAGTAACATATATTAGACATATAATAGACTATTACCTTTAGAAGAAATTTTGCACACTTCACCACATTTTGGACAGCTGATTTCCTTTAAAATGGAAATATGACTAATAAGGAAGTCAATGACATCGGACTCTGACATCGACAAAAACTTCGAAATTGTAGTTTCACAACCCGCACCAGCCATATTAATCACAATTTTTGAACAAACGTACTCGCAGAACAATTGGATACAACAAATTTAATCACAAATTTCGTATTTATTTTTAACAATTTGACACGTAAATTCTTCATAGTTCGCGGTCCATCGAGGAAAATTAATTTCGGAATTTTTGGAGAGGAAGGACGTATAATAGACAATTACCGAGCACGAAAATGTGACTGCCTCTCTTTGACACACAGTGATGCATGACTTCGGCAAGCATTCGGTGTGAATTGGCGAGTATGTTCGGTCCCCAGGGCCTATGGCTGGGGAGCTTTGATTAAGTGCTCACCAACACAAGCACATTTTTGCTTGTATAATAGACAATGTCTATCCTCTCAATAACTTCTTCTGGAGGTACCTTAACCGTTTGCGCGAATTAAGTGAATTTTTCATATGTCGTTCCCAATGACCCTGTCCACATATGCTGAATTTTGGAGAATTTTATCTTCAGCCAGTAAAAACTTAGTTAAAATTGTTGTAGTTGTGTGTTGCAAGTACAAAAGTACCCATTAAACGCGAACCGAGGGTGGATTTGAAAAACTGGGTATGAGGTGATGCTTACAAAGGTGCCTTTTATCATAATCAGGGGTGTTCTATAAATCTGTAGAGATTTTCGTATAAACGATTGCACTTCAAACTAAACTAGGACTACTTTACTTGCAAAGTGTCAAGAACTAGACCGCCTACTAGATTATGTGGAAGGAAAACCGTACGCTTCAAATCTACTTGGCTTTGAGCAGGCGGTTTCAAATCGCTCAACTTTTGTCATCTAATCTAGTAGCCGGGTATATTTGAGCCCTAACCATATAAATTTAAGCAGCTTTAATATGAAATGCTAACGTTTATACGAAAACCTCTAGAGATTTCTGGGACACACCCGAATTTATTGGTCTTATGCCGGGCTTTTAAAAAAGTTGGATTTTGTCGAACTGTGTAATAATTATAGTCTTAGGTCGTATCAAAATTTTTAAAATTTTTAGTTGGTTTGTCTACAACTCCTACTTTCCCATATACCTTGCCGTTTATAAACTTTGCAATATTTTCGACTGTTCAATCTTACGAAAATACTAAATTGAATATTTGGCAAATTTCGCGGTTCTTGGGGTACGCCTTTAATATATGCGTCTTCAATCACCATTTACCCTATATTCATAATAAACTTAGCTTCTTTGATAAATTGGGAAATTTCAGGATATTTTGGTCCGTTTATTCGTGCCCGTCGACTATAGCCGTTTAGAAGACTTTCAAAATTATCTTAGGGTTTAGAAAAAATTTACAAATTTCGCATTATTTGAGACCGTTTAGGATTCTATGTAAGACTTGCCAAATTTCGCCATTGTGATCAAAATATTTAGAGCTTCCATAAATACTCTTATGATAATTTTGCAAGTTTTGCGGTTTTTGGATCAGTTAAATAAAAGTGATATAGCCTAAGTTCCACTCCAGTTTTTCAACAAACTGTATCTATTGCCAGCAATATCTATTGACTATTTAAATGTGCTATATAAAATCAAAATAATAATTTTTTAATTTACGTTCCACACTATAGTAAAAAGTTAGACCGCTTGACTAACTCCTGTTATGGATTTACAGTTGGGTAAATCAGTGCTGTTTTGCTTAAAAAAAGCTATATAACAGTAAGCGCGAGCTAAGTAAACAATTCTTTTGTACTCAGACCGTGAAATGCATTGCTTAATTTTTTTGTTTTGAAGTTAAGTCTGCGAATCCAGAGGATCGAATGTAAGCAAAAAAATTCGTATAAAATGTTTTTCCCTTTAATTTGGAATCCGATGAATGAAGAATGAATTTAATATTCTGCTTTAAATTTATAACTACCGACCACTCGTGCCGCAGTCAAAAATTATTATTTTCTGCAGAAGGCAATGCCGCTGGCCCACAGTGCGATGGTCAACAAGGCGGAGTCAACAGCTGTGGTGGTCAGCTGTTGAAAAATGCATTTGGTAAGGCCACAAAAACAAGAAGAGGCAAAAAGTGTATGGACATTTGTATGGCTGAATGCAGCAGTAACATTTGTTTTGCCTTGGGCAAAAGGCCAAGGGCCAAAGAAATGGTCAACAAGCATGGCCAGAATGTGTATGAGAGGGCACGTCGTAATTTATTTTGGCTGGCAAAAATTAAAAGACATAAAAAAACAACAAAAGTCTGCGGCATAATTAGCAGAGAATTTTACTTTAGTATTTCCTGACATCACCCACAAATACAAGCGCCAATGAAATTGGAGACAAGATTTTGTTGGTGCGAAGGAGAAGAAGAAGCCGACAGCGTGACAAAGTCGATTATTTTCATCTCGAGTGACAGCAAACAGGACTTAAATTACGGAATAGTTAACTGGCCAAGCTGCCCACCCAACAGGGTGGGACAAGTCTTTGAATGAATGAATAAAATGAATGGCTTATCTTTTGTTGACATTCGTCTGTGACAACATTGACCAGTTGTCGGCTCACTGACACCGCATCCATATCCTTGCCTTGTGGACTCGTTAGCGCCAGAGAAAGGAAAGCTTCTTCAGGCTGACTCAGCAGCACATACGCACACACTGCGCCATAATTTGTGTGTGCCTGTGCCAGTGTGTGTGTGTTTATTGTGCAATAAGCTGCTCTCACTTCCTCCCTCTCTCTCCCTGCCATGCTCCACTTTTCTTCATTTTGTGTGTGCGTAAATCCGCTTTTAATGAAAAGAAAACCCATCCGAGTTTTATGTGTTGTTGTGCTCCTTCGGCACTCGCACACAAGGTCCACACTACAAAAGGGCAACAGAGTTACGGCCGGGGCAACTAAATAAATCTTGTTTTATTTTTCCGAGCCATGTGAAAATGCAAACAGCTGTGAGCTGACCACGCCCTCCTCCTGCCGCCTCTCGTTGATAAATCCTTTGGCAATCACCAAATAATCGAATTGCTAGACTTTTCTTTGTGTGTTGGCTGAAATTATCACATAAAGAAGTCAATTTGTGAGACTTTATTGAAGTCGGTTGTTGTGCTTGGTAGCAAGTGGAAACTTACTTGCGGTGGCTGATAATTAATCGGCCTTGGTTCCCCTGGGAAGGAAATCAATTAATTTCTTAACACAATGTCTCCAACAAAAAAAACAATTTGTTGTTAAATATACATTAATTTTACAGAATACATTGTTTGACTTCAAACTCTTGGTGGAAATCAGAAACTGCCGAGTTTACTCTTGGGGCTCTGCAAAAAACCAATCGCTCACGATTGATGAAACGCTTTGGGCTTTCTCTTTTTCAAACTAAATGCTTGTACTAAAAATGTTTTCCTTTCGAACAAATGGGGGAAGAGGGGAATATTATAAAATAATCTCTTCTTCTTCTTGAATGGCCATCAATACCGTTTGACGGTCTCGGCCGCTGCGACTAAAGACCGGCAGTCGCTTCTTCTCCGTGCAAAATGGCAGCAGTTTTTCACACCAAGCTTGGAGATGTCTTTCCGCACCTGGTCGTCCCATTTTAGTGGTGGTCGTCCCACCTTGCTCGTTCTTCGTTAGGGTCTTGAACTCTCCACTGAGCCCTAAGTAGCATCGGTTTGAGAGCGTGATTCTTCTTCGGATTTCGAGGCTGATGTTGCTGTCGTCGGTTTGCATCGTTCCGAGGTAGACGAAGTCCTAAACAACTTTAAGGTTGTACTGTACCGCGTAGACTTCTGTATCGAAGATACTAGGTACTTCGTCTTGTCCTCATTTACCTCTAAGCAGATCAGTTCAGACTGTCTCTCCATCTCTTGCAACGCCATGCTTAGGTTTTGCCGTTAACTTGAATATCATCAGCGTATGCGATTAGCATTACATCTTTATCATCTTTATGTGGTGGATATATCAGGTCTAAAGACACACTGATAAAGTCCAATCAGTGTCAAGCGAATAAGCGGCTTTAGACGTTCAGAAATAGTACGCTACAAAACCTTATATGGGCTAATCCGAAAATTTTCCCATCCAAATGTTTGTTAATGGAATTACAGGATACATATTAGACTGGCCCTAAAAATAGATTTCAAATACGGGCGGAAAAGGGGTTCGTTTTGGTCCCAATAGATGTGAAAAAAGTTTGGCCGACGGACTTCTTTAGTGGACGCGCGTTCGCCCTCAAAATCGAAAATTTGATGTATGGGAAATGAGGGGGGATGAGATTCGCTAAAAACTCCTTTGGTTATTAAAGTGTCTTTTTGGGCCCCCCGGCCCAAACAACCAAGGGTCAATTTTCCAAAATTTTTTTGGTATTTTTCGACAAATTTTATAGGTGGTTTGGACGCGCTCTCGCCCTAGAATCAAAATTTTAAATATGCCCAATATATGGGATGAGATACGGATTAAATCTGCAAAATTTGAAAAAAATTTTTTGTGATTTTGCTCTTTAAATCCTAAAGGGGAATACCATAGCAACTTTTACTTTTTTGTTGGATATTTCGGGAGTATACTTGGTCGGATCATATCAAACGGCCAATTTTCAAAAAAATTTTCTGAGATTAATTTCGGTTTAATCTCTTTGTCTTTGTTTAAGTGTTAATTCTCTTTAAATACTTTTGCGGAATATCTCACCGTTTTTTAGATATTTTGGAATAAATTTGGTAGAATCATATTTAAGCACTTTTCACTTTTTTAATTTTTTTGTTTTTTTTTAAGATAAAATAATATAACGGATATGCTCATATCGGACATTTACTTTAAGTTGCTGATATTCTTCTAAAGATATAAAGAGAAATAACATAAACATTTCTATTAAAAATTTAGATATTGAGCCCAAAACCCCCCAAATATCGCTATATTTCAAATATCGTTTTGGGGCGGTACGCTTCCACCAACGAGTCCGTCGTAAACTTTTATTATATTTTGGGATTAAAACGAAACTCTCCGCTCAGGCGGCAACGTCTCTAAATTAATTTGACATTAAAAAAAAAACCAAAAAATGCAGTTCTCATATGATTTTGAGTCGCTCGAAATATCCAAAAATTAAATGTTGTAGATATCCTAAATATTAAAAAAACAAAACAAAACTAAAACTAGAAATTAAACAAGTTAACTCGAAAATTTGAAAAATTGGCCGATGATTGACCGCGACCCAATATAACAAAATGTGTGCTTGGTATCCCCTTTAAGGATTTAGAGCAAACCAAAAATTTTCAAAGTATGTAAGCAATATTGTTCTACGGTGGTTTTTTTGTTCTTGGCAGAGGCATACCTCCACTTACCTTGCATTACTTGTATTAATTCTTGAAAAAAAAAGGATTTTTTTATTGGTCAAACAAAATGGTAAAAAAAACAGTCGTTTCAGTATTTTGCGCTATGCAAAACAGCGATAATCGATTTTTCCACTTAAAAATTCTGCCAAAAATACAAAAAGAATGAGCTGTGGCTCCTAAACAAAACATTTCAACATAATTGGATTTTGGATTGAAGCGACAAATTGCTAGAACACAAATCGCTAGCGATTTCTATGGTGCCCCTGATAAACCCTGATAATCTTTTAGTAAAAACGCAAATCGAAAATAACATTTACCTTAGCCATTTTCGGGAATGCCAAAAATCTCTTTTAACCAACTTCAAATTATGCGATGCCACAGAAATGAATAAGACACATTTTGAAATTTGTTACGAGCCCTTAAAATGGAATTGAAACTATTTTCGCTTTTCATTTGGGATAGTTTCTCCGTGATTTATGCAAGTAGCCACACTGCCAGCTGTCTCTCCGTCTGACCCATTTGCATGTGACCCAGAAAGCAGGAAACGAGTACTGCCTGCTTTCTGCCAATGCAATTGAGCAACTTTTCCAAAGCGGAGTTCGCCCCCGCTTATACACTAGCATTATCAGTTGCACTGCAGCCTCTAATTTATGACCACCGACTGCGGTTGCGATGGCGGCCGTTCAAATGCATTTTGACGTAATTGTAATAAATTGTCGGTCAACCATGGCTGTCTCGGTCTTTGCAACTCCCCTTCCCTTGACCGCTGCTCCGTTTCGAGTTTTCAAATTTATATTTTCCATAACTTTGTATGAAAAACAGTTCAGAGAGCGGATGAAGCCGCAGTCACAGCCGCAGCAGTAAAATGCAAATAAACTGAAAATGGCCAAAAAGAAATTTATGTGCAAATCTAATGGCCATGAAATGCGTGAAATGTGTCGGGAGCAGCAGAACGGGAAACAGGCTCAGCTGGCGATAATATGGAGATGTGCAAAATGGAGATAATGAAATTTGCATGGCAAACTGATAAAACCAAGCTGGAAACGAATGATAATGTTGATGTTAATATTAAAGTGCTGTGGGTGAGCACAGCGAGAAAGGTCCCGCACCAGCTTATATGTAATTAGTTAATCTGGTAGTATGCAAATCAAAGTTATGATGCCAAGATCTGCATAAGAAATGGAAGGGTCACACTGCGTTGTGAGCTGATTAGCGAAGTATGAGTAAAATACCATAAGCCAAATGAATATGCATGATAAAGTAATTATGCAAGTTTGCTGGCGGCCATCAAGCAACGAGTGACAACTGCACACCGATTTAGGAATCCAGCAAATAAATAACTCATCAGCGTCTTCAAGCTTATTCTTAAGCTGCCTGTCTTTGATGAAATAGGACATGTTCTGTTTAATAAGAGTTCAGTCAGTGTAATGCAGTTCGACATAATCCGAGAAATATATTGCTTTGGGAATTTTGGTATTTGGTTTTTGATTATGACATTACGAACTCGTCGCACTTAGAGGCCCATGTCCCTGCAAAAAGGATAAACCGAGAACATTGGACTCAAGATGAGCATGAATTTTAACGAAATCCGAGCTTTAACGAGTTTTCTAATTTCTTACTTCTAGAAACATTTTCTTAGGAACTCAAAAACTTAATCTTGTTCCGATAAGGTTTTAAATCCTCTCTAGGGTTGTCGAATATTTCAAAAATATCTATTTCGAAATTTTTGGCGATCCTAATAAGTATAATTTTTGATATAAATATTTTGTTGTCAAAAAATCGATATTATTGATATATTTCAATAAAAACCCGGAATTTAACAATGAACAGGTCTATTGACGCGTAATAAGAACCACATTCTGACGCTTATAACATATAGATTAATTTTAATTTTTATTAAATAAATAAACAAAAGATATTTTATTTTAAACATAATTTCTGCAAGCTTATTGGTGAATTAAAATTGATGGAACGAAGAAAGTGTTTATTTATTTAAATTTGTCATCTTCCAAAATAGAGCAGTCGAATTACATCATATAAAAAATCTTATTCAGTTAAATCTACGAAACGTAAAAACGACTGACTTTAGCAATAATAGTTAGACAAAGATTTTGGGAAGACTCGTTGAGTTATGTGCTCATCAGTCATTCGGCTTCTGGTGTATATCTGGGTAATAAATGTAACAATGCCAAGTCGAAAAACACTGGAAATGAGTCTTTATGAAGTCTTTATTCAACACGTGTTTTCCCGATTTCGGAAAATCCGGTTTCGAGGAAAATGGCCGAAAAATTCTGCATGCAAAAAAAACTATTTTTCATTCGATTGGCTTGAAACTAGGTTTGTATGGGTAGAATACAAAATAATTTAAAATGTGATTTTTCAATGTCGGAAAATCCGCCCCCATGCGGAAAAGTTCCGGAAATTTCTGCATGAAAAATACCATTTTTCACCCGAGTAACTTGAAACTCGATTTGTAAGGTCAAAATTTGAATTCATTTGTGTTTTCATTTTCCGATGTTGGAAATACCGCCGGGATGCCCACTGGGAATGGTTGGGAAGTGGATGGGATGTGGGTAGGATGTGAGTGGGATGTGGGTGGTAAGTTGTTTTGGAAGTGGGTGGGATGTAGGTGGGATGTGGGCGGGAAGTGGGTGAGATTTAGATGGGAAGTGGGTGTGCATTGGTTCTACACTGTTGAAGGCGCAGCGAAGCTCGACGAGTTATTTGCCAATGAAACAAAAGTATTCTTTCATGGTTATCTATAACAAACAATGATTTGTAATGTACACACATTACGCTTCACAATTTCAACCCAAATTTATACAACTGACACGCGGACGAAGTCGCTGCTGGTTTTGTTAGTTTATTATATATTTGTTAATTTTCCTACGGTCTGATGATTGAGGTTTTTGATATTCTCGATTATTTCATGGACAGCTTTACTGACAATCAAAGCAGATTCAAAATATGTTTTCTTAAACCGTGGTCAAAGCAGACTTAAACTTGACCAAAAAAAAAAAAACGAGCAGTAGCACATTTCATAAAAACTTATTTTACTAAACGGACTTTATTTAATTCATTTGAATACCGCACAGTCGTCTTTGAAGCATTACTGATAATACACTTAGTAAGAAACAACCGGCAATGTTCTAGACCGATCGGGATAGAATTTATAACGATTTTTACTTGAAATTTCAAGTATATTTTGTTCTTGAACGTACTTAAATTAAGTACAAAACATTAAGTACAGAGTAGATTGACTTTGCAAGCTCCAAAAAGAGTACTACGAAAAATGAGAATTATTTTACGTTGAATCTGTTCTTGAAATTTCCTACTGGTGAGGGTAGATTTCCAACCTACAGTATCTTGGTCTTTGGTTAATTCATTTCCTTTGGATTTTAATATTTTATATAGACCTTTATAGGCTTAGACCAAGAACATATTGTACTTATTTTTTGTAAATAGTATTATTTTGACTCAAATATGGCTTGGGGTTGACATTAGAGTTTATTAGAATTCGGTGAAGAAACTTTTTGCACTTATGTTGAGAGTAAATCGGGCTGTACTTAAGACCATAATAAATTAATAGTAGTAGTATTATAATAGTTCGAAGTGTACCTAAAATATCCCGAAACAGTTTTCAAATGTGTATTCGGGATTGAAAAATCGTGCAATTGCTGAGTGCATAGTTTGCACTGCAATTACTGTGTATTAACTTTAATTAACTTGTCTAGAGCACAAGAAACAGTTATTCGCAACAGAGTGACTGAACGAAAAAAACGATAATATTACCAAAAAATATTCGCTTCGGAAAAATATGCGACAATGATATTTGTCATTTTGGGCAAAAATATCGATATTTCAAAATATCCATAATATTTTCGACATCCCTTGTCCTCACATACTGGGGCTTCGGAGTTTGGAATGGAACGGAAAGGGAGGCAGCACTATTTTATACAAGCGCTCAATAAGCTTCTACTCCCATATTCCGTTGCAGTAGCGTGGATGGATTTTTGCAATGAACTCTACATCTCCGATTTGTTTTGGAATTTTTATCACCTCAAGCCCCCACAATCAACGCCTCTGACAATCCCTCAATCCCTCGCCAGGGAACAATCCCTAGAAATTCTGCACAATATAATTAGCTGGCGTGCTAGCACTTTCCCCTATTACTTACCTTTTTTGCTACACATCTAGACTGCTACCTATAATTTCCTGTGTGGTGGTTGAGTTCAAGCACTTTAAGTTCATTTGTGTTGAGAAATTTGCTGCATATTTTTAAGGTCCCGCGAAATCGACTTGTTGAATTTAATAGCACTCAACAGTGATTTATCTGTCTGATTCAGTTAAGTAGGGGTTCTAAGAGTAAACTGGAAAATTCAATCGACAAAGTCTGCTCAAGGCAGCTGTTTCTATCCCCTTTCATTTTAGCTTTCCGCCAAACTTTTCAATTAACAAAGCTTCTTCAAATTAAATTTAAATTCCATTTCCCTTCTGCTGACTAATCCGCAATTACAAGACACATCCGCACACATGTGCATTAATTAAAAAATTTGCTGCTCATTTCTCATCTCTGCAACTGGCCCTGGCCTAAGCAAACAGGTTGATTAGGAAAATAGACAAAAAAGCTTTGGCCATGTTTACTTAGCCAGCCACAAATGTGCCTAAAATCAGAAAAACCAAGATGGCAGACAGAGAGAGAGGGAAATTACATGTAATTTGCATAAAAAGGTTAAAGGCATGAAATGTGGCTAGTTTCTTTTTTTTTGAACAAACACTTGCCTATTAAATACTCCAACCAAAACCAGTTGCCAACGCTTGCCAGCTAGCTGAGTCAGCAAAACAAGGAATTTCTCTCTCTTTCTCTCTCTATCTCCTCCCCACTGTTGGTTATTCCAAAGTTAAATCACAAAGTTCTTCTGGCCAAAAACAATTCGCGCGCTTTGAACCTGAAAGAAACAAAAAGTAAAGTTGTTTGCGCCAAACTGAGGGGAAAGTCTGCTTGAAAATGTTTTGCAACAGTTTCTATATTTGGATGGCTGTGCTGCTGGCAGGGAATCTCGAATGATGGCCACCTTTTGGCACTCTAATTATGGGAGGGGCAATTCAAATGTGTTGAATGTCAGGACCACGACAATTGTGCTCATTTTGCTCATAAAAGTCAACGGAGCATGTCAAAAGCAATTTATGTGCGGCTAGCAGAATCCGCATCCTGCACATGACAATGAACGTGGTGATGGTGGTGGATGAGAGCTGGCTAGGGGGGGCTGCATTTAGTGCACAACAAATGCTCAAATGGCATAAATAAGTAAGCGAAGGAGAAGGAGCAAGGAGCTGCAGCTGGAGCAGCAGGCAATGCCCATGTTTGTCACTTTGACAGTTGCAAATCCAATACGAAACAATGTATGACACGCTATAGAAGGGGAGAAAGGGAAGGAACCAACTGCTGCTGCGGCTCAACAATTAAATTGTAATTCAATGGAATTGGAGCAGAGCAGAGGGACGTGTTTCAAGTTCTGTGTCCTTGTCGGTTAATCAGTTGGATGAGCCAATCTAATTGACAGCTGTTGCTGTTTAAAGTCGCTTAATGAACAGAAACTTGAGACAAGATGGATTACAAATTCAAACGCAATGGCGAAATCACTAACTACTGGTCGATGAGAAATGCACCAGTCATCTCCATACCAAATTCCTTGGGTATGTAAATCAGTAATAGCCATTATAATGATTACAACCAAAAGAGGGGAGCAGAAAGAAATAGCCCAAAGACTTTTATCTTTAATTGTTCGAAATGCCCCCCCACTTGGATCAAATATAAGACTTCCATTAGGGACACACACAGGCATTGCCATGCAAACGCCTCTTCAAGGTCACTGCTGTCAGTCGCATGGCCTCAGCTTATCTCTGTGTGCGTTTATCTTCATCATAACACAGATGTTTTGGGCCACGCATTGTATGCGAACGACCAACGCCTTAAATACCTCCAACTCAAACCTAATCCTCAATTCATTCCTCAATTGCTTTTTATGCTTGGAGGAGGCTGGCAAATATTTATTTTGGTTTATCAATCATACGCACCGTGTACTGTTAAAACACTGGGAACAGCGTTGCACCGCACACCACTGCGCAGTCTCCTTGACTTGGCAAAGCACGTGGTTGCCCCTGCCTCAACACAGTTCTGTTATCTGTTACAGAGACGACACTCTGTTCACAAACTGCGGGGGGCCAAGGCTAAGGCTTGTCCCACACACACACACACACACACACTCGTATAGAAAGTTCAATGATGACAAGGAAATGCTTTCGGAAACTTTGAACCAATAGTTTGCCCAGCTGTTTAGCTCAATTTCAATGCAGTTGCACTTCGCCCTGACAATGTCCATGTATGCAAACAAATTCCACCAACACACTCCATCAAGTCAATATTGAGTTCAAAGTCCTTGTATTCTTTTTGGTCATCTGCAAGTTGCAAAGTTTCCGTTGCTCTGATGGGATTTGTTTGGTAGAATAAAAAACACATAAAGGAATGATGTATTGATGTGTTTAGATACATAAGTAGATGCTTTGTGTGGTTCAGAGATTGTTTGGACCAAAGTCAGACACAGCGAAGCCCACGCCAATTATGTACACAGCCAGCTGCTTGGCTGTCTCGTCTGGATTGGCCTTGACCTTTTAGCCACCTTTGAACTGTGAATTGGGCGTTGTCTTGAATTGTTGTCTTGTCAGTTGATTTCAGTTGGTTTAAAAAAAATCTATATTCGGGTGTGTCCCAGAAAACTCTTGAGGTTTTCCTATAAACGTTTGCATTTAAAATTAAAGAAGTCCCTAAGTTATCATGATAAGCACACAAAAGTGTGTTCACTACAGTTGAAGATGAAATTTATCAAATTACTTGATAACCAAGTTGACGTGAAAATCTATATATATATATATAAAATCTTTTGAATATATCAAAAAGCTGCCATATAAAAGACTGGCCATGCGAAAGTAGCGCCATCTATTGATGATCTTAGGAAATCACTCAACTAACATTGTTCAACGCGAAAATGAAATTGTTCCATGAAAATTATACAAAACCTTAATTTTTACAGTTGACGATCTGCTGGGGTATATAAACTTCTGTCGAGCCTTTACGCTCCTCAATTTTTTTTATGTACTCTATATACTTAAGTTACATCTTACCCCTCTTTGTTTTGTTAATAATGTAATGTATTTTGGTAATGTATGTAAATGATGCTTAACTTTAAATATATTACGAGAGCGTAAGCTAAAGTCGGCTTTAACCGACCGAGACTTCCAGTTTTCTCCATTCAACAAACTTATAATATCGGTTTTCGATAGGAAGGGCCAAGATTGGGCAAACCTCGATTACATTACGCAACATTCTCAGTTACAAGAAGGTTGCAGATTAGTTCAGATTAAGCGTTTCACATCGAGGGCGGCATAGAATGGAGATCGCTTGAATGCCGAAGTGGTCTTCAAAGTAGATTTGTGCTGCAACGTTGTGGTTCAGTTATATGTAAATGATTCTTGATTCCAGATACTGAAAGTTTTCTCTTACCCGGAACTCAATGTTTTCCATTATCAGCTTAAGTAGGGCTTTCAAAGATTCTATCCAATCAAGATATTAATCTTGAAAGTACTGCTACATTTCTATGCATACTTTCTCTGGGCATATCAAAGGTATATAACTAAAAGAAATAGTACTCGAATAAAGTTTGTTTATTCTTAAGGATTGCTTATTTTAGTCTTAGCTAAAATTTTGTCCTGTATTACTTGGAAGAAAACTATCTGTTCTTTCCACATTTTTGTAATTTTAAGTATGCAGATGACATTTTTTGGACTTGCAATGCATACATATGTTGTAATAGTGCTATTAAAATAAAACGGCAGCTAAATCGTCTCCAAAAGAATGAGAGGGTAATTGAGTGATATAATAAGTTTTACTCAATCGACATACACAATCGTATCAGAGAACGAGATAGTACTGTAGCGGACACTAATCATAATGATAAAACATGAAAAACAAAGGATCGATGTAGCTACCTTGTGGTACACAAGAAGTTACAAAGACAGTCATCGAAATATTAGTCCTAAGCTGAACTTATTGAGTTCTTTTTTAAAACATTCTGAGACCCAAAGCAGAAAAGGGAGGGGAATACTAAACGATCAAGTTTAAAGAGGAGAGAGAACGTAGCTCAAATAGTCAAATAATAAACTGGAGTTGGTGTAAATGTCATAAGGAAGTAAATTCAATTCAATTTTAAATTCTTGCTGCAAGATCACTGTAAGCTACCTGCAACATTTCCTAAAATGGACTTCAGCTGCAGTTGTTTTTATTTGAAATCAGATAAGTAAACTTTCCCGCAAAGTGTGTTAAATTGACACAAAAGATGGCATTTTCGGAGAACACAAAATGTTATGTAAATGTGTTAATAAGTGTAAATGTGTGAAAAAGATAGCCTAGAGCTGAAGAATGTGAAAAGGATATTTACAAAAAATGGATCTTAAAGTGGATATAACTTGGCAAGTGGAAATATCGGACTTACACCATTTTATGGAGAGAGGCTAGTGAAAGGCTAAGAGTTTGTCAATGCATTTACATCCACTTCCACTACTCCTTCGCAAGTCCTTTAAATCCGTTTGATTTGATAACTAATTTTGTATGGAAATAAACAATTTAATTAGTTAGCTGCAACGTGTTTGCGCTCTCTGCGGGTGAAATCAAGAATGCGTAAACATCAGCTAAAACACGGCCCCAAATTCACTCAGACATGCAAACAAGACGCAGGCATGCGTAATTAAATTTACATGAATTTGATATTGAATACACAAAACAGCAAGAACAAGGAGCATAAACACACACACACACAAACACACTTACACACATGAGCGCAAATGGCGCGTCTTTGCAATTGGCATTGCCTATTTTTGAGCGCAAATGTTTCGCAGAGGAAGCAGCTGAAAATTCTATTGCCTACTTTTGTGAGCAGCCCAGAGAAATGTCGGCCACACATGAAAGACTCGCACACACACCCAAATAGACTAAAGAACAAGTTCATTTCAAGAAAGAAACTTTTGCAATTGTCTTTTCCCACCCTCCCTTGTCCCCTCTCTCTGCCTTTTTCTAGCTAATTGGCTGTCTTTGCTCTCGTCCAATGAATATCTAATTTTGCGCGTTTTGGAGTTCATAATAATTAAAATTACGCGCTGTCTGCAATGCTGTTCGTCCTCAGTGTTTGTTAGTGTTGTTTTCCTTGTTATATGTATTATTTATGGTTGCAAAAGTTTGTCCTTGTGACTTTTGCCTTTGACTTTGACTTGATGCCAACTTTTTGGCTTTGGTTTTTGGCATTATACAACTTTTTGCTTCAATGTCTTTATGCGAAGTGAGAAAGAGAAGGAGAGAGACATTTGCATTAACTTTATGTGAATAATTATATCGAATTTCAATGGATAACGCTTTGTATGCAACTGCAGGAGAGAGAGAGAGACATGCTGTTGAGCTGATTAAAAAACTTAACTGTCACATGCGTTAAAACTTTTCGTTCAACAAACTTCCAACATCAATGACAACGCCAACAGCTTTTGTTATTGTTCATCTCTTGACATTGTCAACACTT
Source organism: Lordiphosa clarofinis (assembly GCA_018904275.1). NCBI lineage: Eukaryota > Metazoa > Arthropoda > Insecta > Diptera > Drosophilidae > Lordiphosa > Lordiphosa clarofinis. Next base: position 4,611,863 of record JAEIGQ010000012.1, on the reverse strand, counting down.
TTGCGCTTTTATTTGTTTGCACAAAAGACTCTCTCTCTGTCCCTTTCTCTCTGTGTGTGTGCTTAACATAATACGATTAATTGCTTTTCATTAAACGCTGCTCGCTTTCGCATGTTGCCATTTGCCTGCGTTTATTTAACTTTTCATTTGAACTCGTGTTGTGGCAAATTTCAAATGTGTTTACCTTGCCGAAGCGCCCTCAGCTGGTACATCTCCATAAGTGTCTTAACCAGAGCTCAACCCACAAAACTTGTGGTTTTTCAGCGTACTCTCTGTACATTTTGCTTGTCTTTGCGTTAACAAGAGAATTCTGAAGCAAAGTGTGGCAAAGAGTTGCTCGACTTTTGCCAGAGTAAGTAGTTTTTGTTATCTTCTTGGCAACTTTTGCGAGACTTTGAAGGAAACATTTTAAATAAATGAAACTATTGATGTTATAATCTGTTTGTGTCTGTACCAAATCGAAAGGAGAGTAAGTCCGCATTTGGAAGAAAATTAGATGTAAAGAGAAATTACATTAAACTGCGGCGGGATAATGAGTTGTTAACATAGTTGTATGCTAGCACTCGACTAGAAATGTTTTTCAAAATGCTTTAAATAAATTCTATTACGTCCCTACAGAAAGTCATCTATGATAGACTGAATAGGCCAAAACTGTCCCCAAATAGCGTGTGAGAGTGCAGTGCTTTATAGAAACTCTTCCCTTAGCACTCCCTGAAACGAGGACTGATCCAACCGGTGATTTAGGAATTTTCACTTAATCTCAGGTGGATTGCGCTTATGTCCCGAACAAACTTCCTGGCGCGTTGACATAGGATTTGTCTCTGGCCATACCTCGTTGGAGTTGAGCTTTAATTTTTGCGCTGATCGAGCCCAACCTAAGTGGGTCATTATTGTCCCGCAACCATCAATTATAGATGACATATCTTTCTACATCACGATGACCTTGACAAAATGGGTCGTTTGAGGTTATAGATTATCCGTTGATTTAATACAAACTTCTTATTTAATCCGGCAACACAAGCCGCATACCTGCATACCAAGCAACACCCAATACCAATTTTTTAAGTACCAACCGAAACAACGAAAGATCTTTCTGCATGATAGGAAACCCTTGCATTAAGTGCCTGCTTAAGAAATCGCCAATGATCATCTGAACAATTAAGTCAGATTTTCATATCACTAATTTTGTAGTATAAGTGTAGAATTGTTAATTAATATATTGTGCACGGCTTAAAATGATGTAGAAGATTCCAAGCACATATAGGAATGATTTGAACCCGACTTTACTCATTGGCCTTGTTCACCAGCATACATCAAACATCAAAAATCATATCTTTCTGGCGGGGGGTGTGCTGCGCGGGGCGTGCGTCGCCGCCGGGTCGGCTCCGGGCGCGGTGGGAGCGGTGTGGGTGGGGGGGTCGGGCTGCTCGGTAAGGGTGGGTGTCAGTCGGCCCACGGGGGTCGGCGCGTCGTCCGTGGCGCGGTGAAGGAGGAGTGTGTCGTCGTCGCAGAACTCTCTGGCGTGTCTTCCGCGGCCCCACTTCCCTGGGTTGTTCTCTCACCTAAATTTCCCGTCTCCTTCCCATTTATAAAAAGTAGTTCAAGCTGATTTGATTGTGTTTTTTTTTTTTTTTTTTTTTTGGTGGTGTGTGGGGGTGGGAGGGGGTGGGGCAAGGTGGAGAACCGTGTGTTTTTTTCTGCTCGTTTTTGCTATTCTATTCTCAGAAGGTATATCTTAACTGTAGGGTTCGTTTTCCGATTGGGGGGCGGGAGGGGGGGCGTGGCTTCAAATAAACTGATCTCTGCTTAGATTTGTTATTCCTTATCTCTTATCGTCTGTTTTGGGGGGGAGGGGGGGGGGGGGCGGGGGGGGTGGTTCGGTGTTGTGCTGTCTTTTTTTTCGGTTTTTTCCTTAAGACTAATTGACTGACTGACTGACTGACTGGTGACCGTCGCACAGCCTAAACCATAAAAGATAGGAAGATGAGATTTTCACAGTAGTTTTATCTTATGCTGGAAGAGAGTACTAAGAAAGGATTTTGGAAAGTTCTGCAGGGAAGTGTGGAAAATTCGCGGAAAACTGTTGTATGAAACTTTTTTGTTTTTTATCCGATCAAGTTCAAACTCATTTTCAAAGCTCTATATGAAAATTCAACAACAACTGCATACCAATCTTCCGGAAAATTCACCCCCCTGGGTGGAAAGTGGGTGGTCAAGGTAGTATGGGCGAAACTTTTGTTGCCAGCGATTAGCGCCAAATTCATTTTCAAAAATTACACATAACAAAACTTAAGTTGTAAGCATAGTACGCGAAATAATTTGACACGTGTTTTCCCGATTTTGGAAAATCCGCACACGAGGAAAATGGCCGGAAAATTCTGAATCCAAAAAAGTATTTATCATACGATTGGCTTGAAACTCGGTTTGTAAGTATACAATACGAAATAGTTTTGAAATGTTATATTCCGAAGTTGGAAAATTTGACCTGACGGTCGAAAAATTCCCGGAAAATTCTGCATGAAAAAAACTATTTTTCATCCGATTGGCTTGAAATTCGGTGTGTAAGGACAAAATACGAAATAATTTGAAATGTGATTTTTCAATGTCGGAAAAGCCGCCCACTAGGAAAATGGAAGTAAATGGGATGTGGGTGGAAAGTTGTTTTGGAAGTGGGTGGTAAGTGGATGTAAAGTGGGTGGAATGTGGCGGGAAGTGGGACGGATGTGAGTGGGATGTTAATGGGAAGTGGGCGGGAAGAGGGCGGGAAGTGTGTGGTTTGTGGGTGGAATGTGGGTGGGATGTAGGTGCGAAGTGGGTGGGATGTGGGAGGGATGTTGATTTGGATGTGGGTGGGATGTAAATGGGATGTGGGTGGGATTTGGGCGGGAAGTGGACGGGAAGAGGGCGGGAAGTGTGTGGTATATGGGTGACAAGTGGGTGGAATGTAGGTGCGAAGTGGGCGGAAAGTGGGTGGGATGTGGGCCTGAAGTGGGTGGTAAGTGGGTGTGCGTTTGTTCTATACTGTTGAAGGCGCAGCGAAGCGTGACGGGTTGTTTCTAGTATCCAAATAAGTTAATTGGCTATTGTTAAACGTTTTTATGAAATTTTAAGTTAAAAATGGAATGCGTGAAAATATCGTTTAGGTTTTAATCAAAATAACAAAAATTAGCAATCATACTTGCACTTCATGTGCGATCACCTCAACAATTGAACTAGATCCATCGATTTTTATACTCTGTACCAAAGGTTCATAGAGTATATTAAGTTTGTGCATACATTTGCACATCTTCATAATCCCCTTTTACCCATTTTCAATGGGTACAGGGTATAAAAATAGAGACAAGCTAACTTCGGCTCGACCGAAGTTTATAAACCCTTGGAGCTTGAGATATGAAAGATTTTTTTCAGACCTATCCTTTGTATGGCAGCTATACTATAAAGATGTCCGATTTCGAAAAATCTTGGTGAAATTATGTCAAATCATTAAAAAATTATAAATACGATCGTTCCTATGGCAGCTATATGCTATAGTCATCCGATCCGGACGGTTCCGACAAATGTGCAGTGCACTTGTACCAAAGGACTCCGTGCAATGTTTAGATAAGATAGCTTTCAAACTGACAGAGGAGATAGCATAGAAACTGACGGACGGACTGACGGACGGACGGAGGACAGTCGGACATGGCTCAGCTCATCATGCTGATCAAGAATATATGTAGGATTGACATTACTAGCAGTATAAGTAACTTAACATCTCTAGATTTATCGTTATCGCAGTTGATCGACTAGAGTTCGATAGGCAGCAAGCAGAGAGAGAGGTTTGAGCTTTTAAAGAGAACAGACGTGTGCGTGAATTAATAAAGGAATTAATAAAGGAAACGTGTGAACTAAGCTGCGTTAGGTTAGGTTAGGTTGAGATGGCTAGGGGCAGTAAGACTGTCCCTACAATTAGGCCAAGATAGGCCCATTGCGATAACATATTATTCCCTATTTAAGCCAGAGGGGGTTCCTCCCGACTGAACCACGTCACGACGACTTTAAGAATTTTAGTAGAGGTGGAATCTCAATAGCGGATACTTTACTCATTCCTTATAAGTAGTTTAAATGAGGCTAAGGACATCTCTATTAAGCTCTTATCTGGGAGGAGCTAAATGGTAGTACCCTGTCTAGCGAGTTTGTCGGCTGACTCGTTTCCCTCAATGTTGCGGTGGCCAGGCACCCAGATGAGGTGAGCGATCGCATTTAAGGATCTACGGCATTCCGTGAGTGTTTTGGCGATATTGGTGTGCGAGTCAAGAGCCCTTAGAGCTGCTTGACTATCTGAGTAAATGTATATGTTCCCTTCATCGATCATGAGTGTGCTAAGGTATTTGGCGGCCTCCTGGATGGCAACCAATTCAGCTTGGTACACACTGCAATGATCAGGGAGTCGGAAAGAAATTTCCATACTTAGGTCTGTGGAGAAAACTCCCCCTCCTACTTTGTTATCGAGCTTTGATCCATCTGTGTAAATATTGATGAAATTGGCTCTGCTGTGGGGCAAGTTATTACAGTTGAGTCTACTAGGGATATTGACGTCATAAAGTTTGTGGAATGACATTGTGGATATACAGTAGTCTGTAATAGCGGGAACTGCGCTTTGGTGGTTTAGTATTGTTGAGTGTCCTGATTTACCCGTGTACCAAGCTTCAGACTCTCATAATCTCAGGGCTCTAGTGCACGCTACCTGTTTAGACAGAGGAAGTACATGAAATATGGTGTTTAGTGCTTCCGTTGTGGTGGTTCGGAGTGCACCGCTCATACATAATTCAGTACTTCTCTGTACCTTGTGAAAAGTGCTCAGGACTGATGTTTTCTCGATTGCCCCATTTGCGGCCTATCGCCTGCTTACAAGAGAAGAGGGCAAAGGATGTCTTCTTCACTCGCTCAGTAATATTGTCATGCCAGGTTGTTTGAGTGAGGTGCTGTTTTTTGAATTCTAGACTTATATTGTCTAGTTTGGGAGGGATAAGATCTGGAACTTTGTATCTCCGTGTAAAGAGAACTAGTTCTGTCTTTTTCGGATTTACACCCAGACCGCAAGAGGACGCCCACTCAGAAAGTGTCGCCAGCGCGGTCTGCACGAAGTCACATAAGGTTTGTGGAAAACTTCCGCATTTAAATATATCGCAATGTCGTCTGCATAAGTCACCACCACATGTCCCTCCGCCTAAGCTAAGTTAATAATGTATAATAATGAAATAAACATTGAAGTCTTATTATATTAAATCGACGACGAATGGTGTTTTTACGGCTTCGAAAGTTGGATCTCTACATGTATATACTTAATATGGTCTGTGCGTTACAAACATCCCGACAATTTCAATATACCCTTCTACAAGGGCAACAAAAACAAGGGAAATAAAAGGTTGTCAAAAAAGTCTCGGTATTTTTATTGAATTTTCAATTGTTCATAAAATTGGTTATAATAATGCGATTTAAGTCAAATATGCGCCGTTTTGTTCGATGAAGAGCCAATTTTTACAGGACTCTCTTGTCGCCAACTTCCGACTACCAAGCTCGTTCGCCATGGACAGAAATAGGTGGTAATCACTTGGTGCGAGATTCGGACTATACGGTGGATGCAAAAGAACCTCCTATCCGAGCTCCCGGAGCTTCTGGCGCGTCACCAAAGATGTGTGTGGCCTGGCGTTGTCCTGATGGAAGACAATTCGGTCTCTGTTGATCAAAGATGGCCTCTTCTGCATGAGTGCTGCATTCAAGCGGTCCAGTTGTTGGCAGTACAGGTCCGAATTGAGAGTTTGGCCATAGGGGAGCAGCTCAAAGTGGATGATTCCCTGCCAAACCCACCAAACACACAGAAGAACCTTCCTGGCCGTCAATCCAGGCTTGGCCACCGTCTGGGCAGCTTCACCGCTTTTCGACCACGACCGTTTGCGCTTCACGTTGTCGTAAATGACCCACTTTTCATCGCCAGTCACCATCCGCTTCAAAAACGGGTCGATTTTGTTGCGATTCAGAAGCGATTCGCATGCATCCATACGGGCAAAAATGTTTTTTTACGTCAAGTCGTGTGGCACCCATACATCGAGCTTCTTTTTGAATCCAAGCTTCTTCAAATGGTTTATAACGGTTTGATGAGTCATGCCCAGCTCTTGGCCGATGCTACGGCTGCTACTATGCCGGTCTCTTTCGATCAATTCAGCGATTTTATCGCAATTTTCGACGACAGGCCTTCCGGACCGTGGCGCATCTTCGATCACCTCTGCACCAGAACGAAAACGTTGAAACCATCGTTGTGCGGTGGAAATGGAAACTGTATCGGGTCCATAAACTGCACAAATTTTATTGGCAGCATGAGATGCATTTTTGCCTTTATCGTAGTAGTACTGTAAAATATGCCGAATTTTCTCTTTATTTTGCTCTATGTTTGCGACGCTAGAACTCACGAACGACTAAAAACAAACAACAATAAATCAAACACGTGTTAGCGCATGAAAAGAGCTTTCCAAAAAGCTCTAGCGTGAACCGATGCGACGAATACAACTAGAACTACGCGCTTGCAAAGACAAGCTTGCGGAAATACCGCATACATAGCCCAACTGAGAAAAATTGAGCTTGCGCGACCTTGAAATCGAATATTTTCAAACGGGCTATGAATAAATGAAAGCTACTTGAAGGCGCTTACTATCCGTATTTATGAAAAGCCGCCTTCATGGGTTTGTTTCATATGGGTGGGATTTTTTGATACCTTTTGGGGTCAACCGATCAATATTTTAAAATATGATTTCGTGTTTAGAACTCAATTGCTTGATTTTCTTTCACATTCTTGTCACACACACACACTCCGTGAGTTGGCCCGGGACATCTTATTTTCCATAATCCACTTTTCGCCACTTGCCAACATATGGCCTCCCTTGACTGCATATTCTCTTTGGCCCTGGGATTTCTTATCCCGCATTCCATTCGACTCTTTTGTTCAGCAACTCTCTGCCAGCACCGAGAGCACCCAACAACAAACCGACCAACTAACCATTTTCAGCTCCCCAAATCCCCAATCTGTTTGGCCTTTTGGGCCATATTTTTTGCCCCGGCCATAAGTTTTCCTTTTTGCGTTTCACACATTTAGTTGGACCGGGCAATGGGATTTTTTTTCTTTTTGCAGCTGCAGCAACAAAAGTCCATTATCCTTTTCGGTGTTATCGGTAATCAATTTCAGAGGGGCGCTGCCGCTCCCGTAAAAAAAAACTTTATTCAGTTTTGGTGGGCCTTCCAGCTTTAGTACCAGCAGCGTCAACGGCAACAACAACAATTGCTAGTTTTGAAATATGCACGAGTCGAGGAGGAGGAGCCACGGCCACCCCGCACCACCCACACGCATGGCCTAACAAAAGCTTTTCAAGTGATGTTTGTTGTTATTGTTGGCGCTTTTTGATGCGAGTTTTGTAAGCGCATTCTGCAGTGCAATTTCAGTCGCCCAACAAATAATTCAATTTCAATGTAGAGCAATTTTCCTTTTCACCGAGTTGTTGTTGTTGTTACTGTTGCTGTTGCCACTCACTTACATAGTTGTCGAGTTGTTGAAAAGTTTTTTGCTGTTGCATTCGCAATTGGCTTCAAATTGGCTTGTCGAATTAGGAAAGAACTCACAAGTGGGTCGGGATGGGGCGGGGCGAGGACGTTGATATCAAGCCTCAACCTTGCGCTAGATTTGAGCTCCAATCTGTTTTTAATTGAATGCGGTGGCCAGCTGTAAATTGGATTGGATGAAAATATGAAAACAATTATCCAAACGCCGCTCAAAAGTCCGCCACAGAAACTGCACTCAGCTGGATGAATTATGCAGAAGAATCAAAAGAAAAGGCAAATCTGCCTGAAGTTGGCTGCTCATTTCAATGCGGTCACATACCTTCAACTCCCCTCCGCACTCGTTTGGTTGAGCAAAAAGTGAATCTGTAGTTTACCCTTCGCCGCTTTTCAATTTGGTGGCTTGGCTCAGCTTTCACTTTTCAATTAATTTTTGTGGTGGTCCTTGCTGTTAGGCTTGCCACGTTGCAGCATTTTATGTAAGCTTTCCCTGGTTGGCTTTTACTATTAATGCTCTACGAATTTACGGATATAACAGTTAGAACGAGGAGCGCAAAAAAGGCAGTAAAAAAGTTAGCATTGCGTTTTCGCGGTTTGAGATTTTGCCAAACCGAATTTATGGGGTGCACAAAAGGATGGCGGAAATGGTAATTGTTGGGGCGAAAAAAACAACTTTAATTGGAAATCACGCACATCTGTCAATAAGTTTATATTACTGTAGTTGTGAACAGGGCCATAAACATTTTTATAATTTAAAGGGTAATATACGAAAATTACAAACATTTTTAATTACACTAGTTAACACAAAGTGTAGTTTCTAGTGAAACTACTTTTTGGTGTAGTTTGGAATGGTGATCTTAAAAATCAATTTCAAAAATTTTTTCATTGCTCCGTTTTTGAAATAAGATTTTTTTAAATTTTTTTGGCAGGTGCACTTAAATTTTAAGCCATCCCAGATAGAGTCAAACAAGATATGAATCGATTTCCAAAAAAATCGATTTTTTGCTCGAAAATTCAAGAAATTTCATTTTCAAATGCCTAGAAAAAATATAAAAAATTCGAAAAAATTTGTTTTTATTTTTTATATCTAAGAATCGTACTTTTTTACGAAGAAAATCAGGTATTGGTGAGGAAAATCATGGCAGACGTACCGTAGATGGATCAAATGAAGTAAAGGAAATAACTGTGAAATTTTAGTAGTTTGTGAGTTTAGAAAAATTAAAGGGCATAGCAGAATAAGCATACAAAAACTGCCCCCACTCCGATCAGAACCAAAATTAAATATGTTGTTACCATCAATGAGAAACTCACTCTCCTAAATTTGTAGTCTTCTAATCGCTATTGGAGTAGAGTTATGAGGGCGGAAAGGTAAAACAAAAAACTCGTTTATCTTAAGAACCGCTTAACCGATTTGAATGCGTTAAAAATATGTTATAAGTGTCCACCACAGAGTTCAGAAAATTTTTTTTTCACATTTTTATTACCAATTCTTAGGCACAAAAAATATTATTAAAATTTTCAAATAATTTTTTCGCGGTGTAAATCGATTTCAACTCTTATAGTTTTTTGCTAGTTTTTTCAATAAGAAATCCTTAACAATGTAAAATTTTTGCACGGTCGTCGGGAACCATCTTCATAGTGAATGCCAATAAAACATGTGAACAGTTTTACAAATATATTTTATAATACTGAGCACACTGTAACTACTCACACAGAATTGACAGAAAATTTCCCCTTTTTCCCCTTTTTAAGTTGATTTACAGTGTGCCTAATATGTATAAAATATTAATAAAAAAATACTAATTTAACGTTGGGATGTGTTTGCAAAAATTATATGTTGTTAGAGACCTCTTGATGAAAAAACTAGCAAAAAACTGTCGATGTCGCAAAAGGCTAACACCTTAAAAGAATTATTTGAAAATTTCAATAATTTTTTTTGGGCAATAAAAATGTGCAAAAATTATTTTTTTAATTGTGCTGTGAACACTTACAACATATATTAAACCCATCCAAATCGGTTAAGCGGTTCTTAAGATAAACGACTTTTTTGATTTATCTTTCCGCCCTCATAACTCTACTCCAATAGCGATTAGAAGACTACAAATTTAGGAGAGTGAGTTTCTCAGTGGTAACAACATATATAAATTTGGTTCTGATCGGAGTGGGGGCGGTTTTTGTATGCTTATTCTGCTATGCCCTTTTGTTTAGATTTGTTAGAGCTGGGACTTTTGCCACCTTTTAGAGCTATCAATTCCGCTTCTGATTCACTTTTGCTCAAACGCATTTATGCGCTTTTCTTTGCAAAATTTCACTTTTTAGGACACAACCTCAATTTTTCCAATGCCTACTTGCATGCCAAATGAAAAAATGTGACGAGTCGGGAAGATGTTATTTTTGATTGCTTTAGAGAGGGGTAAGGCCAAAGTCTTTCAGTCGCATATGAAAGATATTTAAAAGAAAAAAGGAAGCATATTTTGTGCAATTCTGGAGATGAATCGCGGTAATTGAACAGAATAATGCAACAAATTGAACGCAGAAGTTTAATTCTAAGCCATTGGGAAGCACATGAACCCAGAGTGGCGTTCTCTATGGTCATTTACGCTAAAGCGTATTAGAGGTCGTAGGACTCAAGCTGCTGGAGATAACGTAGTAGAAGAAGCAAGCACAGCTGCTCGTAAACAGTAAAAATCGACCAGCTGACCATGCAGCAGTTCTTAAGATAGTTTCTTTAAGGCCTTAAAAGGCCTTGGCAGTCTTCCGTCGACGAGAGCAGTATTGTGCAGTTAGAAATTACAGTAGGAACAGAACAGAAATTGCCATAAAGGAGCCGCTTCTTTTTCAGGAATCCCGAAACTCCATAAAGTTTGCGGTCGAAAACTATGTTTCTTATTATGCGCCAATAATGGTACATTCATTTTTCTGTAATATAGAAAGAAAAACAAATTTTTTCTTGTACAAAAAACAAATATTTAAAAAAATTTTTTGATGTGAAACATCTTTAATTTCGGTACGGACGATTTTAGTAGGAGTAAAATTTGATTTCAGTGTCACGTGACGCTGACGGACGATTTTAGTAGGAGTAAAATTTGATTTGTGCGTCACGTGACTCTGACGCCAAACATAGTAGTGGTATTCCTGAAAGTGATTTGCTTTTGATTTGCTTTCGATTTGATTTCGCGAAACAGCTGATCACAGCTGATCCATACAAAATGAGCAGTGTGCCCAGAAAATGTAAGGAAATTAAGGTCATACTAATTGCTTTCGCGAAATCAACCTCGAAGTTGATTTCGATTTGCTTTCGTTTAAGTGAGACCGTTCTCGTAGAAAAAATGGCTCCGCGCGCTTGGTGTTTGTTTAAATTTTGTTGTGATTTAAATATAAAAAATGTAAGTTATTTTGCTTTCCATATTTTAACAATTAAATGATAACTATTTATTGCATCTAAGACTGCATTCGAGACTACTGAAAACAAGGCCCGCGGCCTTAAGTGGACAGAGTCATAAGTGCCCGAGTTCTTGGAGCTTGTGCTTGACGTGGTCAAAGGTGTGCAGCTCTCCTAGAAGGTTCGAGGTTACAAATTCTTCCACTAATTTATCCTGCCTCTTCCTCTTTGGATCTGTCAAATGGCAGTCACTTTCTGTGGTCATAAACAAATACATAATTAATTGAATTCACCTTAGTTAAGTTACAAACTTCTTAGAACTACAGATTCTGATCACATACTATTGTTAAAGAACATTAGAAAATTCAATTTTACAATTTCATTTGTCATTTTTTGCTTACCCGCTAATGTTTAAATTTGGCGCCAATTGAAAGCAAATCAAAATGAAATCAGGGTCGTTCCATCAACTGCTTTGCTTTTGCTTTCACGAAAGCAAATCAAAAGCAAATCAACTTTCAGGAATACCACTAGTATGTTGCTGTCTTTGCTTTGTGCAGTGGCTCGGCACACGCACACACACGCAATATGGTTGGAGTAAAAACTGATGCGAGCGTCACGTGAGACTGAAGCCAACCATTGCTGCTGTCTTTGCTTTATGCAGTGGCTCGACACACCCACACAAGACGGGTGGTAGAGTGATAGCAGGGGGTGATTGGTGAGGGGGGCGGAGAGAGATGCAGAGAAGAGTTTAAGATCACACACCCACTCCCAACATTTCATTTACAGTTCTTTGAGTTTGGCGCAGCCCAAAAAATCAAAACACAGAAAACTACCACAACAACAACGAGAGAGCGTACTCCCACAACTTTTGCTGTAAACGCGAGAGGGAGAGTGAGTGCTACTAAGTACTGAAAAGACAGGGCACTGAGAGCAGCATCAAACCATTTTAGTAGAAGTAAAATTTGGTTTCTGCGTCGCGTGACGCTGACGTCAATCATTTTTTGTGTTGTTTTGATTTGTGCAGCAAACAAACACACAAGAGGATGGGCCGAGGGGGAAGTGAATAGGTAGGAAAGATGCTGAAGAGGGCAACTAGGTGGGTTCTGAAAAGATCTGGGTATGATCTTGGTGCGATCTTCTGGTATGTGGGAGATTTGGGTGGAATCTTATCTGGGCGCGATCTGGGAGGGATCTAGGAGCGATATGGGTTGGATCTGTGTGGGATCTAGATGAGGATCTGGGTGGGAGCTGGGCGAGATCTGGCAGAGTACTGGGTGGGTTTTGGGTGGGAATGGGGGTAATATCTGGGTGGTTTCTGGGTAGGATCTGTGTGGGATCTGGATGAGGATCTGGGTGGGAGCTGGGAGATCTGGCTAAGATCTGGGTGGGATCTGGGAGGGTTATGGACGGGATCTGGGTGAGAATGGGGGTAAGATCTGGGTGGTTTCTGGGTGGGATCTGTGTGGGATTTGGATGAGGATCTGGGTGGGAGCTGGGCGAGATCTGGCTGAGTTCTGGGTGGGATCTGGGATGGATCAGGATGGGATCTGAATGAGATGTGGGTGGGATCTGGAACGGATCTGGGCAAGATCTGGGTGGGATCTGGAAGGGATCTGGGTGGGATATGGATGGAATCTGGAAGGGATCTGGTTGAGATCTGGGTGGGATCTGGGTGGTATCTGTTAAGGATCTGGGCGAGATCTGGGTGGGGGGGCAATGTGGGCGGGATCTGGGTGAGATAGTGTATCTGGGTGGGATGTGGATCTGGGCGAGATCTGGATGGAATCTGGGTGGGATCTGGAAAAAAATCTGGGTGGGATCTGGAAGGGGGGGGAGGGGGGGGGGATGGGGGGTTTTGGGGGGGGGAAAAAACATCATTTATATTTCGATCGGCACATTAAACTTCACTGAATTAAAGAACTCTGCAATTATTTTTTTTTATTTATTCTCCCCCATTTTTTTTTCTTCTTTAAAAAGGGTTTCCTAAAAAAATTATATATAATTGACTGAGCTTGTGATTTGAAAATAAGCTATTAAACTTATCATCATGTTTCACATCAAAGACTTTATTAATTAATGCCTGATTTTTGGAAAAATTCCCCATAGTGAGACGGACAGACGGACGGACGGACAAACGGACAGACGGACTTGTCTATTTCGACTCGGCTGTTGATGCTGGTCAAGAATATATATACTTTAAATGGTCGGAAATGATTCCTTCTGCCTGTTACATACATTTGCACGACTTTAGTATACATTTTTTACTCTACGAGTAACGGGTATAATAAATATCAAGAACCGAACAAAAGTCAAAACAAACGAAAATTTTTTTTATATTATCACGAAAGTACTATTTTTTTGCACTAAATTGATCACAGCTCCTATGTTTGTTCATAGATTTTGATCGTCTTTATCTGGTTTTCTTCATAGAAGTGCGATTCTTAAGAAGAAAAAATAATACTATTTTTTTTTAATTTTATTATATTTTTTCAAGGCGTTCAAAAAATCGATTTTTTTTTTAAATTTTTGGGTGTTGTGTTCAAACTACTAAACCGATTGAAAAACATTTTTTTACACGATTATTGGCAACTCAATTACCTTTCGAATCATATCTTGCTTGACTCTATCTGACAATTATGAAGTAAGATATGGCTTAAAGTGTAAGAGCACCTGCCAAAAAATGTAAAAAAAACATATTTCAAAAACGGAGCCATGAAAAAATTTTTGAATTTGATTTTTGAGATCACCATTCCAAACTACACAAAAAAATTTTTAGTACAAATGGGTCTTTTTGACTGTAAACTAGTGTTATCGATGAGATCAATCCAACTTCATTCATTTTCTTTTATTCATCCTATATATTATGAATGAGGAATTATAAATATTCGAAACCAAAAACTAGAGAGTTAGTTAAAGTCAGGCCAGCATGGCTTAAAGTTTCGAGAACTTAATTAATTTATTTAATTTAAACAGTCACTTGGGGAAATCTTGATTCTGGAATTCCACAAGCCACTCTTAAGAATCCTCCTATATCATTTATAACATACAATCAGAGTACGATAAGAGAAAGAAATCTTGATCCAAGTGCAAAATACTTGATCCAAGAGTGCATTTTTGAACCTGACATTGTAGATTCAATTGCTTGAGTACTTGATCCAAGTAATTATCTTCTTCTTTGTTTGCTTAGAAAACGTGTAGGCCGTGCATCAAGTCTCTTCGTAGGAGCATATTCTTTCTTTTTTTATTTTTAGTGGGTTTTATACTCTGTACCGAAGGTACATAGAGTATATTAAGTTTGTTCAAAAGTTTGTAACAGTGAGAAGGAATCATTTCCGACCCTATAACATATATATTCTTGATCAGCATCAACAGCCGAGTCGATATAGACATGTCCGTCTGTCCGTCCGTCCGTATGAACAAACAGATCTCAGAGATGGTAAGAGATAGAGGTCTGACATGTACGAAACAAATGCTTCTTTTACTTGCAGGCAGATCAAGTTTATTTTCAATTTTTGCCACGCCCCCTCCCGCCCCCGCAATTTGGAAAAAACGTTATATCCCCTACAGTTTTATAGATAGACGAATCGCAACTTGAAGAGATAGTTAGTAATTAAAAATGTATCGATTTGCCGAAGATATGATAAAGATCGGACGAGCGGTTCTCAAAATATGAGCAAAAATGTAAATCACCCTCCCCCCACCCCATCCGGTTTCTTCAGGAGTAACGGGTATATCGAAGTTGGTTATAGCCGACTTTAACTTACGCTCTCGATAAATGTGGTGTTTTAAAAATTGTCTTTATATAAAACAGTCCTTTAATCGATTACATTTGCTCAATCTTACTGTTCATCATTAAATAAATTAACGGTCGTCCACTCTGATCTAACAACGATAAATGGCGCATGCGCTGTCTCTCTCTGAGAGACGCGTCCAACATTATTCTCTCAAAGTTTGCGTTTCCCCACTCCTCTTGCCTGTAATACCAAAATGCGAACGAATTTAGCTCGATTCCAAGAGCAAAACTCTGAAAAATTCAAGAACGACAAAATTTATTTTCAAGAGCGTTCGTACTCAAATTATTTGTTCTAGTTTTTTATTAGTGTAAGACCAAAATACCTTTTTGTCTGATCAAAGGTACAGAAATTCTGAACATTATTTTGAACATTAGTTGCACTTCTCTTTAATTCAAATTTTAAAACCGAACCAGAGATCAACCCAAAACACTTTTCCCAAGAATACGAATCTAAAATTTAATTTCTAAAGTCAAAACTCTTTTTTAGGCTCGGGTTATCTTCGACGCGTTTCGGCAATTATATTGCCTTCTTCGGGGATTCTGTATATTTGAATACAAAATAGGAATACATACATAAAATGCATTTGTTTTACTGATTGAAAATTCTGTAGCATGGAATGCATTTATTAGGCTCTATAGGCTCATAGTGCAATGACATTAAAGTAACAAATTGACCATAAATAGCTAAACTTAATTTTAAAATTGAGGAATTTGTATCTTGTATCATCAAGTCAATCACACCCAAGTTGAAATCTTGGTGAGCCATTTACAAAAATAGAAGATAGTGCAAAAATTTCTATGCGATGTCACTGTAGCACAATTTTGTAGTTCTCGACATTTATTAATATGTGTTCTGCGGTAATCAAATTGAAAATTAATTAAAGTTATAGGGCGTATTTAGCAGATAATTGCGACTTACGATTTGTAATTTATGATTACCGATTTTACCTGCTAAATATAGTGATCGACGATTGAGATTGGAAAATTTGACAATCTTCAAATCGTATGATTGGTTAACAATTGCTGGGTCAGACTACCTTTGTTCAGACATTCATATGAAATCTACTTAACTTAAATCCATCTTAAAGTCTGAAATCAAGTTTATTCGTGAACACTTTACAGGAATTCAAGTAAGAGCACTTTTTATTTTCTTTATCCTCTTAGCACTAGCTGCCTCTGGTCATTTTTAATCCACTTCTCTTTTTAATTTAAATTTCATATTGAATGAAATAAGCTTATCCTGTGGATTAAATCAAACAATTGTAATTATATGCAAATAGATTTGTGTTATTTTAAATTACACTAAACTCTTGTTCAATTTTCTGGTGTGGCTCTGCCACAAGAAAATAAATATTTTTCAAATTTTATTTATTCTCTGAATACTTTTTTCTTTTTTGGTTTTGGTTAGAGTAGCGCCCCGTTCACCATCTTCCAATTGTTCCCAGCCTTGCCATTAGTTTTGACTGTGGCTTTGGCTTTTCAATGTAGGTCATTGCAGTTTTTGGCTGGCGCTCAGAGAGAATGCCAAACCACGTGGCTATGCGGAACAATTGGTGGCTCCCCCAGCTTATCCAGGCCCCGGCTCCGTAACAATGTGGGGCGAGTGTGTCGATTAGCAAAATTGAAAATGACAGGCCCAAAAAAACAGGCAGCTGTTTTGTTAAACTAGAGCAGAAGGTGGTCCAGCGGACAGCTTATTATGCTGAAGATGATGCAGTGCTGGGAACTGGGTCAATTGAATTGAATGGGCGCACAAAATAATATCGCCAAATCTGCATTCCGAGTTGGTGCACTCGTCGTATGAGTAATTTTCACTAAGCGGTTTATTCGCTTTGGCTGCCATCGAGTGGGAGCCTTGCAGAATCCGATATGCGATTTATTTTGGTTAACTGCACATCCAATAAACTACAACGAAGTCGAGCGCGCGGAGGGAAATGTGTAAATATTGACTTTTGAAAATCGAAATCGTCAAAATGTTCATAAAAGTCCAATGGAAAACGTTCAGCGCAGCAAATATTTGACTCTGGCAACAGACATGACTCTGTCCCGTGCTGGTCCGTGTGTCCAAGAGGATGTGCATGACCAGCAGCTGGACAGCAGCCACCTTCTATAACTACAACCATCGTCTTTGCCTTGCTGAAAATCACAGCATATAAATAATGAAAAGCGATTTAATTTTCAACAGCTGCATTTTGTACGTAGCGAACTGGGAACGGAAAAGGGGATGGATTGTGGCATGACACGGCTCGCGTGCTTGAATTTAACTTGGCTTCGTTGCTTTCGCTGGGGAAGTGTGGACAGCTCTTGCCTGCTGACTGACCAACCAAAACTGAAACAACTTAAGTGCTCAAATTTCACACTTCATTTGGACACGACTTGAGGGAGTTTGGGAGAAGTGTTTCTGGGTATGAGAGAAGAAGATTTAACGAACTGCTGATGTAATGAAATGAGTTGGAAAATTCTTTCAAAAATAAGTTGCAACTGTCGACACAAATACAGTTGTCTGATGTCACAATTTAGCGATAGAAGACGATATATTTCATTTTGAAAATAAATATGACCCCTACTTAGAGGAAGAAATGTTCAAAAGCCTTCCCCTATGTTATTTTTCAGATTCATTCTTTCATTTTAAAGGGTTAAAGTCAAAAATGTCAATGCTAATGCCCCTAGCGTTTCCAGCAGATTTGACATGAAGAGGCAGCTGCTGATTTCTATAATTGATCGCTTTCCTTTATGGTGGTTTGTAAATACTTCTTTTTAAGAAGGAATTCTTCATATGCCAATTTTTTTTTATTTTTTATTTGAGAGGATCGCCCTACAAGAATTTGTTAAAATTCGAAATAATTTAAAAGATTTTCTGGCATGTTCTTATATCCATGAAAAGACGTGAAAATTGTCCATTACTTTTCACTTCACTCACTCAAAGGCAAAACTTTCAAAACCGAATAATTTGATCGCTTTTCGAAAACGGGAACAGCTATCAACTCCGATTCCACATGATTTGATCGAAATCAAAAACGGAAGCAGGCCTGAATGTCTTCTCTAAAACGAGTGATTTTGAATTGCTTCATTTTTGAATGCAACGGCATGAAAATACCCACCGAATTCCGTTGAATATGTTTATAGATAGCTACAATCATGTTTGGCGCACACTTCTGCACACTTTAGGAGTTTAAACATTTTTGAGCCCAGGTGTTCACATCAAAGAACAATTTAGTTCATTTTCGAACATGTTGAATAACAGACGCGCGCTTACGGATAAAGGAAAAACGTACAGTGAAGATGAGGAAGGTAGCTGTATGGAGCTGGCATCGCCGACTAATATCTAATCTGTATCTTTCAAAATAACTTTTTCGGACTGCCATGGCACTTTGCTCCAGTTCTACTAAGCCAATTTTGATAAAACACAATGCAATCGACGCAGAATTGTCACCATTCTTGAACTATATATTTAATTTTATTCAAAATATAACTTTAAACGCATTTATATCCATGACATCTCCAGTTACACTGAACCGAATTTGATGAAACTAAGTGAAACCGTCACCATTTTGGTCTGAACCTCAATCCCAATTTAAACTAAAAGTTTTTTTTTTTTCACTGAACTACAAAAAATGACCCAGAATGGATTTTTAATTTTTCGGCATTTTGTTTAAAAAAATAAAAAAAACTAGAAAGGCAAGGCTAACTTCGTCCGTGCCGAAGTTTTTATAACTTGAAATCGCTTGTCTCAACGGTTAGCGACTTCGACCAAACTACGCAGATCAGCTTAAAAACATTTAATATTACCCATTACCGTGATTGAGAGCGGTTATATTGAGAAAAAACCAGTTTTTCTCATTAAAATCCATTTTTCGACCGATCATTTCTATGGCAGCTACAAGAAGTAGCCATCCGATCCGGTCGGTTCCGACATATTAGCAGCGTGCAGACAAAAGAAGACTCTGTGCAAAATTTCAGCTCGCTAGCTTCAAAACTGAGGGACTAGTTCGCGTAGAAACAGACAGATGGACAGACGGACGAACAAAGCTTAATCAACTCAGCTCGTGACGCTGATCAAGAATATATATACTTTATGTGGTCGGAGATGATTCCTTCTATGCGTTGCAAACTTCTGGGCAAAATTATAATACACTTTTCAAGTGTATAAAAATCGAGGCTCAGACCAGAATGACATGTATTCTGATTACAACCCGTTTTTACTTTTTATTGTAGACAACCTGGAGACGAGATGTTTTGACGGTCGATAACTTTTGTTTACTTTAATCTGTTTGAAACACAATAAAAAAAAAATAGAGGCAAGCTAACTTCGGCTCGACCGAAGTTTATATACTTTCGAAAAATCTTATAAATACGAGCGTTGGGAGCGATATCTTTGAAAACAAAAAAGTTTTTCTCACTAAGACTTTTTTTCAGACCTAACTTTTGTATGGCAGCTATACTATATAGTAGTCCGATTTCGAAAAGTTTTGGTGAAATTATGTAAAATTATTAAAAACTTATAAATACGAGCGTTGGGAGCGATAACATTGAAAACAAAAAAGTTTTTCTCACTAAAACTAGTTTTTCAACCGATCGTTCCTTTGGCAGCTATATGCTAAAGTCATCCGATCCGGCCGGTTCCGACAAATGTGCAGCGTATTTATACCAAAAGACTTCGTGCAAAGTTTGGTTAAGATAGCTTTAAAACTGACGGAGGAGATAGCAGAGAAACAGACGGACGGACAGACGGACGGACAGACGGACGGACAGACGGACGGACAGACGGACGGACAGACGGACGGACAGACGGACATGGCTATATCAACTCAGCTCGTCATGGTGATCACGAATATATATACTTTATGTGGTCGGAGATGCTTCCTTCTATGCGTTACAAACATCCGGACAATTTTAATATACCCTCTCCAAGGGTATAAAAACGGAATTGGAAAAATTCTTTGCGGTTTCTTATTTTTTTTTTTAAATTCTAAAAAAACCGTCTCTGCATGTATAATCCCAACTTAAGTTATATGCTTTAATAACGACTAAAACTGGAAAGTTTGAATATCGTAAAGGTGGCATTTTTGTAGCAGTGCTGTTTCTTATTGAAAACACAAAAAAATTTTATTCATAGATTTCCTTGTCTTTGAATTTCACACAAAAGTTTTCCCATTTTAAACAGAATGACTTTAAAAAAAAGATTTTTACACATTTGTTTGTGCTGGAAAATCAACCAATTCAACAAGTTTAATGCAAAATGTACCTTACTTATTTATTCGAACTGGGGTCCCTTGGATTGAGCATGATTGAAATGACAGCTTAACGCTTTGCGCCACTGATTAATGGTTATACCTTTAAGATGTACTTGTGTTGAATCTTCCTGAAAGCAATGCTGGTGCTGCGCTCATTTCTCAGTCTCTTTCTCTTTCTCTCTCTCTTTAGGATTTTAAAAGAAGTTACAAAATCTTCGCAATTATAAAAAAAAATAGAGGCAAGCTAACTTCGGCGCGACCGAAATTTATATACCCTTGGAGCATGATATCTGCCTGCCAGTTTGTATATGGCACCATAATTTTTAACAAAATTTTGAAAACAAAAAAGTTTTTCTCACTAGAACTACTTTTTCGACAGATCGTTTCTATGGCAGCTATACGATATAGTCATCCGATCCGGCCGATTCCGACAAATGTACTGCGCATTTGTACCAAAAGACTTCGTGCAAAGTTAGGTTAAGATAGCTTTTAAACTGACGGAGGAGATAGCAAAGAAACATACGGACAGACGGACATGGCTAAATCAACTCAGCTCGTCATGCTGATTAAGAATATATATACTTTATGTGGTCGGAGATGCTTCCTTCTATGCGTTACAAACATCTAAACAATTTTAATATACTCTCTCCAAGGGTAGAAAAATTTGGAAAACAATTTGTACTTGAAAATTTTTCGAGATTATTCGTAGAGTGAAAAGGGTATACTAAAATCGTGCAAATGTATGTAACAGGCAGAAGGAATCATTTCCGACCATATAAAGTATATATACTCCTGATCAGCATCAACAGCCGAGTCGATATAGACATGTCCGTTTGTCCGTCTGTCCGTCTGTCCGTTCGTCCGTCCGCCTGTATGAACACCTAGATCTCAGAGATGGTAAGAGATAGAGGTTTGACATGTATCGGACAAATTCTTCTTTTATCTGCACGCAGATCAAGTTTATTTCAAATTTTGGCCACGCTCCCTCCCTCTCTAAAGATAGACGATTCGTACCTTCTAGAGTAGTTAGCAAAATGAATAGATTTGCCGAAGAAATAATAGAAATCGGATGAGCGGTTCTCTAGTTATGAGCAAAAACGTGAAAAATAGCCGAGGTGAAAAAGTGTTGCATACTTTTCAGATGTTCACCCTAAGGAACATGTTTTTCATGAGTAACGGGTATATCGAAGTCGGTTAGAGCCGACTTTAACTTATGCTCTCGTTTTTACCATGTCTTGACGCACTTTGACCCAAATTTCTTGAGAACTATTTGACCGATTTTTATTAATTTTTTATCGGTAAATGCTAACACTCAAATGCACCAAATCAATGTTCGAAATATATAAAAAATAAATCTCATGCAATCGAATACAGTTGTCGAAACTTTAAATGCGATTATCTTGGAACCACTTTATTCAAAATGGTTGCAAACATTTAAGGAGTAACTTTTGACCGATTTTCAAATATTTTTTATTATTACTCCTTACCATTCTGATGAGAGCTAGGATATTTTTGATCGAGCAAAAAATAACTTAGCTATTACCAATAGCAAGCTCAGTTATATTTTGGGTATTCCAGCACCCAGGATTTCGAGATCACATCAATTGCATTTATTAAGCCTAAGTCAATATGGGACATATTTGGATCCAAATGTAAAATCAAGCCGATATTATCCAACAAACTGAGATCCAATCACAGCAAATACGATTATTTAAAAAAAAAAATCAATCAGAGCTCCGGTATAGAAAATAAACTTTTTCATACTTGGTTTGAGAAATTCCCAGATCGATCGACTTCTGATATCTCTTGGGATTGATTTTACTCCGGATATTGCCGATTTTGGTTTTAAGTGTTCACATATTCTCTGTTCAGCATGTCATAATTTCGGCAAGCGTTCGAGATTTATCTGTGTAAAACCCAGCTTTAAGGTTGATTTTTATAGTTACGTATTCAGATAAAATCTATTACCATATCTACCAATCCTACAAACACTCCAACAACTAGTTGATGCAACACGCTTTAGTTCATTTGTCTTATATTAAAATCATTTAAACATAATTCCACTTTTATTATGCATTATTTTATTTTCTCTCAAAGCTAGCACAGCTTATCCCATGTCACTCACAACTCGTTAGCTGGACAAATATTTTTATCGCTTTTTGTATCAACTCTCCTTTCAACCACAATTGTGCTTCCACGTTCTTAGCCCCTCACCGCCCAGTCGCATAATGGCGGACACATATTTTCCACATTTTCCACATTTTCACAACAGTTTTATTCTGCTTTTTATGACCATAATTCTCCAAAGCCATAAAACCAGCTATGTTTTTGCACTAATGGTCTTCCATCTGATTGAATTAGATGAATTCCTACCTTTAGAAGTACTCATCATAATTGGCCATAAAACTTGTAGCTGATTAATTTCTGAGTTTCGCTTGGCTTATTTAAAATGCAGGCAAGGAAAAAGTTTTTTTCTGGAAAACGTTTACACCAAAGTTGACATTCATTAGAGCGCAAAAGTTGTTGTGGAGACAAAAGCGGAAGCTGCTTACTTTGCCATTTTCTTCCATTTCCTCCAACATCATCATCAACAGCATCGCCAACTGACAATAGCAACAGGCGCTGAATTAGCAGGAACATGGCGGAAGCTGGGACCAGTGTCCAGCCCGGTGGCTCATCAAAAACTCTTTGAAATGAGTTTTTATTAGTTTTTTTTTCCTGACACTTTTTGTTTGCTATCTTTCCCAGTTTCTTTGTATGCGTGTTAATTAAATTTCAAATGCACAAAAGAACTAACGACACGTTGAAGCGGGAATCGGGCATCGGGCAGCAGGACCAGAGGTTGAGAATACAAAACCCATTCTGGCTTTAATTGCATCCATGTGTGTAAATGAAAATGTTTGCCATGTTTCTCCTCTCACTCTCTATTTTTCAGTTGTGGCATAAACAAACCAACAACAATGGGTTGCCATTCTGCACAGTGGGACCGCAGTCTAAAAACTTAACAAAAATCAATAATTTAAATAATGAACCAAATAAAATTTTATGAAAATAAAAAAAATTATTATTTTCAGCATTTAGCAAGTGTCGCTCATTCGCCACATTTAAAAGTAGCGTATCGACACTTTACTGCGTGCTTAATAAGTTCCGTTAATCTTTTCAGAATACTTAATATATTAGCCTTCCCACCACCCAAATTCGTTTGTAACGCAGGGAAGGAAGCATCTCCGACCACATATAGTATATATATTCTTGATCAGCATGACGAGCTGAGTTGATATAGCCATGTCCGTCTGTCCGTCCGTCCGTCCGTCTGTCCGTCTATCCGTCCGTCTGTTTCTATGCTATCTCCTCCGTCAGTTTTAAAGCTATCTTAACCAAACTTTGCACGAAGTCTTTTGGTATAAATACGCTGCACATTTGTCGGAACCGGCCGGATCGGATGACTATAGCATATAGCTGCCATAGGAACGATCGGTTGAAAAACTAGTTTAAGTGAGAAAAACTTTTTTGTTTTTAGTGCCATACATAATTTCAACAAGAATTGTCGAAATCGGACCACTATATAGTATAGCTGCCATGCAAACTGTCAAGCATATATAAAGCTCCAAGGGTATATAAACTTCGGTCGAGCCGAAGTTAGCTTGCCTCTATTTGTTCTCTTCTGTTACTTTTACTTATAGCACTTTTGAAGCACTTTTTTTAAGTGGTAGAGTAGAGAGAACCTAGAGCTGGTTCCAATCAAAGCCAATTTAAATGCGATTCGCGCGCGACAAAAAATGGAAGTGGTGATTTTAGCCATCAGTATAGAAGCAAAACTAAGCGAAATCTCCCAAAACTATATAGTGCGATTAAATTTAGAATGTTTTTGAATACTTTAATATATAATATATATAATAATAGAATTAATTTGACCAAAAAATGTTCTTTATTTTTCTTACTTTAAAATAAAATAGGATTCGCAACGCGACACTTTTTTCCATCATTATAATTATGTTGTTTTTGTTATATAGTGCGAGGCAAAACTTAGTTAATTCAAATCACATAGTTTGTCATGATTTCTTATGCATTCTTTTTAAACTCTTTGATGCCTCTGTCGTGAACCGAATATTTCGAAATGGGTTATGTGTATATTTAGGATTTCCTTACATTAGTTAAATTTTTTTTGTCTCCCCTTGAAAATATGATAAACAGAGTATTTTAAAGCACTTTTAATTTTTTGGTCTTGATGGACCTTTCTGTGGAAATGCCCATATATGTGATCGATGGGTCACTATGTATGTATATACAACTCTAGACGGACCTGGAAGCTTGCTAAAGGTACTAATTTCGTGTTTATTTCTCACGTAAGAAAGCATCAGAAAATCTGAGCGCTTGCTTAGTTTTTATATGGACGCCGAAAAACTTAGGTCTTGTTATAGTAACCTTAAAAATTAACCTTTCCACCCAGGCCTGGTACATTTTTCGGATGGTTGGTTTGCAGTTATGGTTAAATTTTTTATAGATTTTGGAAAATCAATTTAAACTTGATCGGATGAAAAACAACAAAGTTTTGTACAACAGTTTTCCGTAAATTTTCCACAATTCCCGACAGAATTCTCCTAAATCCGATCTAAGTACTCACTTTTGGAATAAGATAATTCCACCAACTTACCACCCACATCCCACTCACATCCCACCCACTTTTCGCCTTCATATTATTTTTTCAATCAGATAAAAAATAGTTATTTTAAATGTTATGTTTTCCGGGTGTTTTCTCTCCCGGGGCGGATTTTCTGACTTTTCCAAAACCTTAGTAAGCACTTTCAATACTATTGGAAACTCCTGTCTAAATTTTAGCTTTCTTTTTTTTATCGTTCGGACTGGGCGCTCATTTATAATCAGTCAGTCAGTCAGTGAATCAATGATTCGGTCAGAAAACTCTCTTTTATAGATATAGAGATTAAAGCTTTGCTTAGAAGCGATTGGCTTTAAACCTTTTAGAATTATAGCAACAACTGAAAAAATGCTCTTCAAAACATTTAAATTAAATACGAATTAATCGATAAAAAGAATTAAAAAGTGTTGATTATGTATGGAAGCTATGATTAAACCTGGATTGATATAAATTTGATATCCTACATTTATTTTTGTGAATTTCATGTGTAATAATCAGGTATACAAAATTTTAATCATACAAATAATGTTCTTAAACCTTGACTGATTGAATTCTTATTTTCAAAGTCCTTCTCTGGAATAAAAACAGCTTGCAATGAAACATTTTATAATATTACAAAGAAACTACATGATATATAAAATCTTTAAGAATGGTAAATAAAACAATAAATGATTCTTTACCATGTTAATCTTCTGTTGAAGATGAGAGCAATCTTTACGCTTTTATGTTTTGGAAAAACTCTCATTGCGTAGAACTTAACAATGTCGCATTTGTTGTATTAGAAGTTCCTGCAACTCAAGTGTGAGTCTAGCGTACTCTTTCTACTGATATATTTATTTTATCCGGCGATAGAGTCAGTAATAATAAATGATTGCTGGAAGACGCACTAATGATTAATTTATACAGTGTGCTAACTGATAGAGAGAAATTGGCTCCACTAATAAAGAAAGGCCAAAATTGGGTACACACATGCACAACGTCTTCTGTCAATTTGGATCTGTCTATTTTGCACTTTGGCTCCTTTGGAATTCTAAAACAGTCAGCGCAATGCTGGCATGAGATGGCCCCTGACAGCTTGCAAAAAATAGTAATACAGCTGTACAGTCGGCCACCCCTTTGGTGTCTTGTTTTAAAATTTATGAACAAACATAAATTTTGAATATATACAGGTAGACTGAAGGGTTGCGCAGTTGACACCGTTTCTGTTAGAAATTAGTCAGGTGTTTGCTATCACTTACACTCTCAGAGTGCATCCGGCTCGCTCTAACCACTGTGATTTTCAATGCGATGATCAAAGCTCGATTATAATATTATCAAGCCTCTGAACTTTTGTTTGTTTTAATTTACGTACGTGTTTTCTGGACAATATTATTTCTGAACCTTCTGAACGCGCTCCGTGAACCCGAACCCAAAAAGTCTTGCGGGTTCGAACCCAGGAGTGAATCCTTTTCGTTTTTCAAAAGGTTTGCAGAGCTGAAATCTACCTATGTCAAAATCGATAATATTAAAAATTAAATTTTTCATTATCGATAATATCGTTATTTTGTAAAGCTTAAAAAAAAATTAAAAAGTAATGTCAGATCGTGTTCACTATAAAACTTCAAATGATTATTGTTCCATTTGGTTGCATATCCTTTAAGATATAACATTCCCATCCTTTCCCAGCTCATTCAAAGAGAGAAGGTCCGGTTTGAATTAAAGTTCGGGTGGGAATAACTTTAGAAGGTCCGGTTCACTGTCCATGGTCCGGTTCTATGGACTGGTTTGAAATTCTACTTACATCAGACGGTCCCACTGTGCGTCGCCGTGCCACAACAAGGAGCAACCTACACCGGGCAAGTGGCGAGTTTAGCGCCAAGATTTTGTCGGACCAACGCCAACTTTCGAACCATAAACTTTATGTCGGTAGATGTCGAGTAAAATGTTGTATTTTTTGGCATTTGTTTTGTTATGGTTTTAATTAAGTTTTAACTGGCGCTAGACCAAAAAGTGCACCACCCAAGCTGCAAGTGAGAACCGCCATAATTTACATGGAGCCGCAGAGCAACCTTTCCCCTCGAGAAGATGGCTTTCGGTTTCGCTTGGCTGACGCTGCTGCTGCTGTTGGTGACAGGCGCCAGGGAAATTGATTAATGTGACTTGCAAATGACGCCAAATGTGGGGGGGGGGGGACCGGGGAATGGAAAATCGGCCTAGAAATGTTGGCTTAGAAACTGCTGCAATTTGTGCCACAAATTGTTGCGCTAAAGTGTCAAGTGCAATTCTCAGCTCAACGCAACGCATTGCCCCCTCCCTGTTCTCCAGTTTCTTGCTGCTTTTAGCCCCGCATCCTTGAACAGTTTAGTTAATAGGTTACGAAATAATTAACAGCTTCTTGCAAACAATTTCAATGGTTTCAAGAATGAAAAATGATTTCGGCATTGTGGCGTATTTTACGTGGCAAAACATCATAAATTTTGTCATGTTACCCTCGTACAAAGTTTCATTATGCGAAAGAGAGTTGAGTTAATGGGCGGGAGGGAAGCCTAACGCCCAAAAAGCAACAGCAACAATTTATGCACAAGTTAAATATTAAACTTAAACACAGCGGACGAAAGTTTTAAAAGGCGTTCATGAACAGTTTTGAGTGTACATTTTATGAAAATTCTTAGCAATTTTATTATTAAAGTCTATTTAAGGAAGCGAATTGTGGGAGCTTTCCTGGCTTAACACTTTTAGTTTTTAAAGACGAAGTTGAAGTTATGGATAGCTTAAAGAAATTATTTCCAATTAAATTTCGTTTCTACCGAGGCCTTTTGTTTATCCGACGACTTATGCGTATTTAAATTTATGTGTATCGCGAAAATTTCAATTTGTACTTAAAGTCAACAGAGCCTGAGAGGAATGGGATAAAACATTTGCTGCGTTGCCTGTGTGACGACATTTGTTTGGTTTTCATTTCGGTGTCGCAGCCTCAAAGGTTACCATAGCAATTCCATAGCAGCAGCAGCAAAATCTCCTGCCACGTTCTCATCCTGTCAAGAGAGCGGAGCGCAAATGCGAAACGTTTGCCGTAGACGAGCTGGGCGAATGCAAAATTGAAATATTGCATGAATTGCAGGAATGCACTAAGGCAGGAACCACCCACTCGACCCAACAACCTGAAAGAGTGGCCAAGACTCGATGTGCAACTATTTAATAAACATCCGCAGAGAGCGAGAGAGAGAAAAACACTTCTTGAGCTGCGGTACAAGATTCTTTTGAGTTCTTGCTTGAGTGCATTTAATACGCACCACAAAAAGGGGACACGGTAAAGGATTAATTGAGATGCAGCCTACGGAGATGACTTTATGGATGGCTCGGACAAAAAAAAACGGTTCTGAAAAGAATACTAGCGTTAAATAAAGATAGCTTACTTATACTTCAAAGAACTTTCGACCAATTATTCGACGTCTATATATATCCAAAGCCGAATTGAATGGGACAAATTTTACCCACAGCAAAGCTTACTCAAATAATGCAAAAACACTCACTAAATGTCGTCTATACCTGATCGATAATGACCACACTTTAGTTTTCATCTGGTATGGCTGCCTGGAGATTTTGCGGACAAACTGGCCAGTCTAGGAACAATCACAGAGCATCTTTTAAGAGAAGATCACGATGGAGATAACTATGTCTACCAAGACGGTTCACAAAAAGCCTTAACACTACAGCTCGCTTTTGACCGGTGGGAAAGCCTTTTTTTCTGTGCGGTAGCGAGACTTACGTGGCCAGGACTCGACCTAAAACGTAATAGTTATGCTATTTTATACCTATACCTGTTAACATTATAGAAGGGGGAACACATATCGCTTCTTGACAAGTTACAGAGTAGTAGGAAACTAAGGTTACTTGGTCAACCCTTCCTACTTAATCTCTCAGCTGTATCTGAGCTGGAACGCCTTCAGCCGATTTACTTGTACTCACCGCTTCACCCATTCATACGTTCGTCTGGTGTCTGTGTGAAAATCAAGAGTGACACGAGCGGCTAAAGGCTGGTCGGACCTGCTCTGGAGTTAAAATGAAATCAATATATGAACTCACCTTAAGTCCCACATTCCCAATCTTTGGGGAGGATTTTCCCAAAGCTTACAATTATTTTCCTTTGTTTTTGGAGCATGACCTTGATATCGTCTTCCGGCCTCTTGGGCGTATTTCTAAAATCAATAATTTCACTTCCACACAAGCTTACAGAAAGTTGTGTTTATTCCTTTTGCCGATTTAAAAAGATTTGCTTTCGGTAAGTACAGTACTTCAAGTGAATTTCAATAATTCTGTGATGAGTTTATAAACTCCAAATATAATGATACATGTTTTGTAATGTTTATTTTATATTTGCCATAATACTAAGCTATTTGGTGTACCCTTAGTCGACTGAATGTACATTCTCGATAATGTATGAAGCTCAATTAAGGATTTATTAATCACCGTTTTGAAAAATATAAATTTAAAATACAATAAGGCAAACTTTATTGTATTTTAAATTTATATTTTTCAAAACGGTGATTAATAAATCCTTAATTGGAGCTTCATACATTATCGAGAATGTACATTCAGTCGACTAAGGGTACACCAAATAGCTTAGTATTATGGCAAATATAAAATAAATATTTTCCTAAATTAATAATTTTAGTTAATGTAGCATACTTTGAAGGGCATTTATAATGATATTTTCAGGGAATCAAACCGGAACCGGAACCGTATACCGAAAAGAACCGATTGAAACTCAGTACCGGAACCGGAACCGATATTCTTCATTTCTATTATACCGGTATCTAAGAATCGATATTTTTAGAACCGAAAAGACCGAAAAGAACCTTAACGTTGTACCGGTACGGTTTCGGTTCTTAGTACAACCAATAGACTGCGAAACGAGCAGTTAGATTTGGCGGATTTTTTTTGGCTGAATAGTTAGCTTCAAATAAAAAAAGGTTCTTGACTTAGCAAAATTTTTGTTCAGTGAAATAGAAAACCGCGAGAGCTGTCTCTTTGACATCAATGCATTCCTATGTGGCATTTTCTTAGACCCTCGTTATAATGTGAAGCTAACCCCTGAACAGAAAAGTACAGTTGTAACTGCTTTGACTGATATATATTCAAGAATTTTATCCACTTCTGTTCAATTGCAACTAAATGGGGAAAGCAGCTCTGAACCAACTACTTTGTCTGAAAGTAGAGATGAAGTCGATTTATACATGGGCCAATCCTGCGTTGCGGACGTTACATTTGTACGCAAATTTGCTTCTTAAAATTGACACAGCTGGCGTCCACTTTGGTATATTTGAAATACTTTTGGTGCAAAATGCAGTTCTTTGGGAGTACTTTCAAACCTAATTTAAGATAATAGGTTTTCTGTTTTTGAAAAAAAGTTATGCTTTTCAGACGTTACACTTTTTCCATTGACCCAAATAGTATAACAAAAATAGAGGCAAGCTAACTTCGGCTCGACCGAAGTTTATATACCCTTGGAGCTTGATATGTGCCTGACAGTTTGTATGGCAGCTATACTATAGAGTGGTCCGATTTCGAAAAATTTTGGTGAAATTATGTGAAATCATTGAAAACTTATAAATACGAGCGTTGGGAGCGATAACATTGAAAACAAAAAAGTTTTTTTCACTAATACTTTTTTTCAACCGATCGTTCCTATGGCAGCTATATGCTATGGTCATCCGATCCGGCCGGTTCCGACAAATGTGGAGCGTATTTGTACCAAAAGACTTCGTGCAAAGTTTGGTTACGATAGCTTTAAAACTGACGGAGGAGATAGCATAGAAACAGACGGACGGACAGACGGATAGACAGACATGGCTATATCAACTCAGCTCGGCATGCTGATCAAGAATATATATACTTTATGTGGTCGGAGATGCTTCCTTCTATGCGTTACAAACATCCGGACAATTTTAATATACCCTCTCCAAGGGTATAAAAATTTTTTTTCATCCCATCGACACGTGTTTTCCCGATTTTGAAAAATCCGCCCACGAGGAAAATTTCCGTAAAATTCTGCTTGCAAAAAAATTATTTTTCATCCGATTGGCTTGAAATTCAGTTTGTAATGATTAAACTCGAATTCATTTGGGTTTTCATTTTCCGATGTTGAAAATTCCGATTTTTATTTAAACACACTTTTTGGTACTTTGAGGTTATGTTTTTCGGATTCTCGACAACCTAGAGCAATTAAAAGCCCAGATTCAGACTCAGCAGGCAATAATCCATTATAGACCTCATAAAAAAAAAAAAAATTTAAATATTTTCTTGCCGTTGCGGACGTTACACATTTTGGCATTAACTTTTTTCAAAAATATATGTAATAAAGGTATATTTTTTTTCATCAGTTTAAAGGGCATAAAAAACTCTGTTTATAAAGCAAGTTTGGATAACCGAATTATTAAAATTCATTCTGCTAAATTAAAAAACCCAATTTCACAGAAAACTTATTAAAATTTTAGTTTAAATTTTTAATATATATTAGATATCCTACAAATATAATGAGAACCTTAAATTAAAGGAAATGAAACAAACTTTATGTTTTGCTTAGCGGAAAATACTATAACGGCTGTTTTTACCATTTTTGTGACCAATAAAAAAACCCTTTTTTTCAAGAATTAATAGAAGCAAGAGGAAGGTGTAGGTATGCCTCTGCCAAGAGCAGACAAACCACCGTAGAACAATATTGCTTACATATTTTGAAGCTTGAATATGTACCCTATTATTCCATTAACAAACATTTGGATTTTGGACAACTTTAAATTTCAACCCTTGGTTTAAAAATTTTAGCCCATATTAATTTCTATGAAAAGAAACAGGACAATACAAATACCTTAGTAGCTTCCTGAGCTCAAAACTTTTACAAAATAAACATCACGTACTTGAATGGTGGTCAAAAAATTCGACAAAGTTTCCGGAATTGTATGAACTATCAAAAGTAATTCTTGCTGTTTCAGCTACACAAGTAAGGGCCGATTTCTTCTTCTTCTTCTTCTTCTTCTTTATTGGCCCGATGCATTGCATCACAACCGTTTGACGGTCTCGGCCGCTGCAACTAATGTCCGCCAGTCGCTTCTGCTCCGTGCGAGCTGGCACCAGTTTTTCACGCCAAGCTTAGAAATGGCCGATTTCACATCTTTTAAATAGAGCTTTTTGTCACATAAACTAACAAATAACAGTGTAAATTCGATGACTATCTGACACATAGCAGCTATCTGGGAGAACAAAAATCGGCCCTAAGACGTTTATTTTCCGGTGTGAAGTTTATTTTGACTCAGCAAAGAAATTAGATGGACGGAAATACATTGAACGCTATTATGCTTCTAAGAAATAATCAATCAAAAATTTACCATCTTTGTAACTAATTTTTACTTTTTATACCCTTGGAGAAGGTATATTGAAATTGTCCGGATGTTTGTAACGCACAGATGGAAGCATCTCCGACCACATAAAGTATATATATTCTTGATCAGCATGACGAGCTGAGTTGATATAGCCATGTCCGTCTGTCCGTCCGTCTGTCCGTCTGTTTCTATGCTATCCATAGCTCGCAAATAACTCTCAACACATTTTTCACATACAAACAGAAACAATCAAAGCACACACGCTCTCTCACTGAGCGGAACACTTTTCTGCCCCGCTCTTGTGTTTTCTGTTTCGTCAGTTCGCTTGAGCAAAACGAACGAGTCTGTCCGCCAATAACAACAGAGAGAGACACTTTTGAGCGAGTGCTCAGTAAACAACTGTCTGGAAATGAGCAGAACACTTAAAGTGTCAGAAAAAAGTGTTATTTGTTTTGTTTAACGGAGGGCTCGAGAAGGTGCAATTTTTATATTTGTACATACATATTATAGTTTATACATTATATGTAATGAATATAAGCTTGATTATTTATGTTTAATATTTATTAAGAAAAACGCTCCATAACTTCCCAGTCGGACTTGGATGCATGACAGATGTCCATATTTCATGCCAACTTGTCACGTCAGAAGGCATGAGAAAATCTAAAGGTTCCGCTTCGTTTGTCTTAAGAAACGCCGTGAAACTCAGGGGTTGTTGTTGTAACCGTTAACCGTTTGGGTGACGTCACGCGGTAGCCTTCGGGTTCCGCGTTTCTCCTTACGAACTCAGTACTTCAGATGCACTGACTTTGTATATCGTAGGGTGGAAGGCCTGACCGTAAGCTTACGAATTCATGTGTTTTGCATGCCTTTTAGTAAAATGTCACCCCCATGATCAACTTAACTACATTTGAGTTTATTTGCAATTTTTATTAACAAATAATTTAATATACAAACCAATAACTATTTTTGTTTATTTCTATTATTATTATTGATGTTCGCCATGCCTTTGCTTGCTAATAGTAGGGAAGATTGTTAGTGAATTGGCCTTTAAAAGAGTTGTAGCTTATCGTTTCTGCAGGAATGACCTGTTTTAAGTAATAAAACTGATTAATAATGACAAATTAATGATAATTATATTACTTTAGTGCTATTGAGTCCGTAGATGTAACTAAATTCGATACTCACCAACAATGTATTGCGCATTTATAAATGAAAAAAATTTTTATATATTCTCTGGGAACACGTCTTTTTTCTGCATAAGCCGAAATCACACTGACTTAAGAATTTTTTCGCTTTTCTCTCTCTCGTTTGGTCAACGTTCGCCAAGCGTTCGGAGCTGACTTCGTTTTTCTACTTCGTGCTCATCCCACGACTAAGAGAGACTTAACCGTTTCACGATAGGCCGACTTTTAGCCTTACGAATACCTGAGAAAAGAACGTGTGAGTTTTTCATGATGATAAATGCGCTAATGTCATGCCTAAAAATTATGCAGTGACTATTTCCCTGATATTTCATGCCACAAAATGTACTTATTTTGGGAAGCACATGCTGCAAAGTCCGACTGGGTTGTTGACTGAGAAACACACACACAAGCGCCACGCACACATTTAAAGATGACACTTTGTACGCTTGCTCCCGGCAAATTGATCAGTAAAAGACATGAGCAAAAGTGAAGCGAAAAAAGCGCTCAATGGTTGAGCGAAAACACCTATTAAGCAAAACAGAATTGAAAGTGTCTTTTCGCTCACTCCACTCGTTGTGTCTGAACCAAAACTGTTTTGTGCTGACACGCTGATAGTGTTGACAGTTTTCTGCGAGCTCTGATGCTATCTCCTCCGTCAGTTTTAAAGCTATCCTAACCAAACTTTGCACGAAGTCTTTTGGTACAAATACGCTGCACATTTGTCGGAACCGGCCGGATCGGATACAAAATCGGACAAATTCTTCTTTTACCACGCCCCCTCCGGCCCCCGCAATTTGGAAAAAACGTTATATCTCCTACAGTTTTGAAGATAGACGGTTCGTACCTTCTACAGATAGATACTAAGATCGGATGAACGGTTTTCAAGTTATGAGCAAAAAAAGGGAACAAAGCACACCCCCCCCCCAACCCTAAAAAATGTTGCATACTTTTTGGATGGTCACCCTAGGGAACGCAGGAACACTGTTAAGCATATTTTCTCATGAGTAACGGGTATATCGAAGTCGGTTAGAGCCGACTTTAACTTACGCTCTCGTTTACTATAGTTTTAGTTTCTTTTAGTTTTACCGGTCTATACCGGTACGATACCGAAATAAAAAGGTACCGGATCCGGAACCGAATACCGAAACAGTAGCAGAACCAAAACAGAACCTTTTACCGAAACGTTAGTTTCGAAACTAACGTTTCGGTACGTACCGGAACCGGAACCGAAATTCGCAACGATACAGTCAAATAGCCTCCTGTATGATGTGATGTGCTCCTGTTTTAATGTTTTGTGCAAGTATAACGTGACCTCGAGCCAGCAAAAACTTTATGGTTTCAAAGTAGTGCTGATTTTTTACTATATCGCATTTGTTTCATTTATTAAAATTTAAAGATAGCCAGTTAGAAACGTTAGATCATTGAAAAAGCAAAGAGTTTTTACAATTCTGTTCGTATACTCTTGCAGAGGGAATATTGAAATTGTCCGGATGTTTGTGACGCACAGAAGGAAGCATTTCCGTCCACATAAGGTATACATATGCTTGATCAGCATGAAAGTGAGAAAACCTTTTTTTGTTTACGATGCTATCACAAACTTAATATGTAATTATTAATATTGAATGCTTCCACATAATTCTGTTTAGTTTGATCAAAATCACATGACCTGCATATAGTATAGAAACGATCGGTCGGTATTCGATCGTTCGAATAACTCTCAACACATATTTTCAAAGTGTTTCTCCCTGAGATAAACACAAAAACCATAAGCTATTTCGGTTTCTCACTGAGTTTTATCATTTATTTTTGTGTTATTTGTTATTTGAACTGTTGAAAGAAAAATTTATCTGTCTTTTAATAACACATAAAAATAACATTTATGTTCTAAGTGTTTTTTAATAACAGTTATAGTATAACAGAAAAACGAAAGTAAATAAAGATAAGTGAAATTTCTCTATTAGTAATGTAATGATAATTTACTTTGTAGATGTGATTGGGAATAATGTTTTATACCAGCGGTGGGCACGAAACTTAAGTTTGAGAGCAGCCCAACTACAAAAACAGTAAAAACCAACATTATCAGATAAAATCGAGTCGACAAACGAGACACCTTCTGCATGTGTTTGGTTTCTGCAGACATCTGCTTCAGTACAGAGCGAGTCTCGATGGAGCACACTGCACCCAGCTGGCGCCGTGCGTCGATACGCATTATTTTCCACTTTGTTGAGAGTAGAGTTTGTCTGGCATTATTACAATTTTTGGTCCTTTTTAGTATATTTCAGCGATAAAATAATTTGTCATACGCAAAAAGTGGTTTTCAGCATTCTTTATGACTTTGACCTTATTCATTACCATTGGTCATCCATGGTATTTATCGCGGTTGAGTATTCTCATAATCAAGGCTATGTAGTTATGTGATATATTACGGAGTGATATATAAAACTCTCATTTCTGTGTGAATTCGCATTTCTTCGGGGTGACTGTTATTTGCTTTCGCATTGTTGATTGAGTGTGGTCACTTGTGGTTTTGAAAAGCAGTTTCTTAGGCACTTAGCGGTCTTATCACCATGGAGGTCCCGTAGCTGTGAACTGTGCTTACGCATTGTTTCTTATATAATTTGAATTGAAAAACACAACAGGAAAAAAATTAAAATGTGTGTTTCTCCCTGAGATAAACACTTACACTCGAAAAATAAGTCACTCTCTCTATTTGAGAGATATTTCAAAGTGTTTTAAAATAACAGGGTTATTTTACAACACTTTCATTTTGAGTGAGATATTCCGGACCTCTGGTTTAAACACAATTTTGGCAAGTTTGATTCAAATCCAGTGGACATATCAAATGGTACATAAACTTTGGTTGAGCGGACGTTAGCTATTTAGAACCCATGCCAAGGAGCGACCTAATAAAATACTAATACATGGTAAAGCATTCAGTAGATGCGTCGAGTGCGATGATGTACTCTTTTACGATAGCCAAGCTGCTCGAGTCGCTCAGCTTGATATATGGCTATACAATTAGTTGAGAAGTGTTCAAAATGTTATTATTTATTGAACAATTTGACGAAAGTGTGTGGAACTAGATGTTGGTTGGCGTTTTGAAGGATCGTTTAGAAATTTGCTCCTAGAAATTAGCCGCTCTTCTGCTTGAAATCAGGATGCTGATTTAGAAGATGGCTCCTAGCAACGCTTGGGACATCTTGGTTTGCGTTTAGCACATTTTGGTTTCTTGGGGCGACACGAAGCCTTCTTACGCTTGGGCTTCGGCTTACGAGCGCGTGGTTTGGGTTTGCATCCTCTCTTCTTCTTCAGTTTGGGCTTGCAAGACTTGCGCTTGCGCTGTGTTTTTGGCTTACACATGGGACAGTCTTTTAGACTACACGAAGGAGTAGGATTAGCCACCTCGTCTTCGTATTCATCAGTTGAAATGTCTAAACTGTCATTGTCGCTGAAGAAAACAATATTGTAGTAGCTGTCAGAGTCATTTGATTCGGAAAAGTCTTGCGCATTACGCACCAAACTGTAGACATCCTGAGTAAAACAATCATTAGTTGACATGAAATTTCATTTAGTTTAACTTACTTGTTTATATAAATAGCGTTTACTTTTAGGCATGTTGTTCCAGCGGCGGGCCGCCTGCCTTACTAGATCGCGGCCCCGAAACACATTGTTATAGTATAGTCGAAAATCTCTTAGAAAGTTGAAGTATGGATTCTTAGAGGCATCTTGCACAGACTTTGGTTGCTTCTGCAGTTTTTCATTTTCGACCTGTCCATAGAAGCCGCTGTCCTCCATAAGCTGCGACTGCTCAGATAATTTTAGATCCACCAATTTATGAATATCATTTGCCGATCCCTTGACAATGTTCTCGTGGCCAAACGATTCAAGGCTCTTTGCAGGGCCTTCTCCAGTGGCGCTGCTGCTCTGCACTTCTTCGACCTCTTCAACGAAGTCGCCGTGATCCATGTTCTTAAGCAAATCATTGTCAAACTCTTTTGTTGGCCCACCAAAACTGATTTCGTGGCTAAACGATTTCAAACTCTTATCCTCTTCTTCCCCAGTGTCAATCGAAAATTCGATTCGAGATCCGCACGAGGACATCTTTATGCTTGGGCAAAAAAAAATCAATTTTGAAAACTTGCAAAATAGTACAATTTAGTTTTTACACAATTCACAAATTTAAACAACATGAAAAGATTATATATATTTTTTTCTCCACAAAACTTTTTGTGTGTTGTGTTGGGTAGAAGATCTGAGCACTAAATGAACTGAGGCAAACTTACTTCATAGAACTCAACTGGTTTTCAGTTAAGTGAAAGCACAGCGTGTGCTATGTTATGATTTTTTAAGCTATTTGAAATAGGCAAGTGACTTTTTGAACTAAAATGGGGGTTAAATTTTTACACATTTTGCACATTTGCCAGATCGGATGACTATAGCATATAGCTGCGAAATCGCATCGGACAACTATATAGTATAGCTGCCATACAAAAGATAGGTCCTAAAAAAAGTCTTAGTCGGGATTTACACGGTGAAGCAAACTTCATGATGTTTTTCAAAAAGCTCTAGCTTATAGGAAAGAGGTGTAGTGGTGACACCTACCCCTTTACACTTCTTTCCTACAAACGAAAGCTTTTTCAAAAACTTCATGAAGTTTGCTTCACCGTGTAAATCCCGACTTAGTAAGAAAAACTTTGTTTTCAATGCTATTGCTCAATGCTACATGCTTCCACATAATTCTGTCAAGATTGCACCAAATCTGATGGCTATAGCATATAGCTGCCATCGGAACGAAAGGCCGAAAATGTAGTTCTAGTGAGAAAAACTTTTTTTTTAACACTTTATACTTTTCAGTTATGAATATTATCTGCTTTAGCAAAATATTGGAGAGCTGCCATATAACAAACTGGCAGGCCAGAACTTCGAGTGATTTCATTTTTATACCCGTTACTCGTAGAGTAAAAAGGGTATACTAAAGTCGTGCAAATGTATGTAACAGGCAGAAGGAATCATTTCCGACCATATAAAGTATATATATTCTTGATCAGCATCAACAGCCGAGTCGATCTAGACATGTCCGTCTGTCCGTCCGTCCGTCCTTCCGTCCGTCCGTCCGTCTGTATGAACACCTAGATCTCAAAGATTGTAAGAGATAGCGGTTTGACATGTATGGGACAAATGCTTCTTTTATCTGCACGCAGATCAAGTTTGTTTCAAATTTTGCCCACGCCCCCTCCCGCCCCCGCAATTTGGAAAAAACGTTATATCTCCTACAGTTTAGAAGATAATCGACTCGTACTTTCTAGAGATATTTAGGAATTAGCAAAATGAATAGATTTGCCAAAGAAATGATAAAGATCGGATAAACGGTTCTCAAGTTATGAGCAGAAAAGTGAACCAAGCCCCCCTCGCTACCACCCCTCCCACCCTAAAAAAAAAATGTTGCATACTTTTTGGATGGTCATCCTAAGGAACGCAGGAATACTGATAAACATGTTTTTTCATGAGTAACGGGTATATCGAAGTCGGTTAGAGCCGACTTTAACTTACGCTCTCGTTTAAAGTATGATTGAGGGTCGGATCAGAATGGTGACAAACCAGAATAGTGACAATTCTGTGTCGATTTTACTTTGAATCATAAAAATGGGTTTAGTGTAACTGAAGATATCAAGACTTTAGCCGATCCACCTGAATTCCAATAGACACATTCATAAGTTCGGCTCGCTATTGACCGTTGGTGAGCAAATTCAGTTAGCAGCTTTCTGGAGCCACATCAGCTTGGTACACGCTACGATAAGTTCAAGCGTAGGTTGGGGGAGACAGGTCCTCCTCTTAATAATCCGTGGCGATATTGATGGTTTTTCCCACTCGCTTAGGCTTGAGATTTAGACACGTTATAATTAATACCCACCATTCCCAATTCCACAATTCAAATTTCTAATCATAAATTATGCGATCAGTACAATTTGTAAGTCACTCTCGCTTGCTTCCGGTTTGTTGCTGGCAGTTTATTTCGTTCGTCACTGAAAAAAAGAAAATGAACATTCATGTTCAAAGAAATGTTGTTTGTAAATGTTGCAGGGAAGGGAAAAACTCAGCCAACTGCCATTCCCTGGCCTGGTGCCAGCTGCTTGTTTAGCTGGCAGGAATTTACAATAGACCAAAAGGCAACAATAAGCAAAAACCAAAAACTATTTGCACTCAACATTGATTCGTGCTGCCGTTGCCTTTGCCTTGTGCC
This sequence comes from Lordiphosa clarofinis, assembly GCA_018904275.1. Lineage (NCBI taxonomy): Eukaryota > Metazoa > Arthropoda > Insecta > Diptera > Drosophilidae > Lordiphosa > Lordiphosa clarofinis. The sequence continues at coordinate 4,572,427 of JAEIGQ010000012.1, read as the reverse complement.
ACTTACTTACAGTTCCAGTTCCAGTTCTCCAGTTCTTGCCACTTCTTGGCTGCGCAAATATGAAGGCGCCTGGTGATGTGTTTACAAGTTTGTGAATTGTTGTCATTGTCGTCATCTGCTGGATGTGGGTGCTGAATCTTGGCTGCTCTTCAGCCCGCTTTTCATTATCAATAGCAAAGCTTTGTGCCCGCCCCCCTCCCCCCACTCCCACTGCCCGGGTAAACATCAATCAAGCTGCATTATGCAAATATTCGCTCCAATGTTGCAACAAAAGAGCAGCCTGTCAGACATCAGAAAGCAGTTGCTATCCATACCCATCCCCCTATCTATCCCCTTTCTCTCACTGTCACTTGCATTAGTTGCACAACAACAAGGAACGGAAAAGAACAACAAAAAAGGGCAGCTGCCAATACTTTGCTACCAAGGGATTCTTTGACTCGGCTTTGCCTGAATTAAACGATAACGAGTTTTGGCTTTCAACGCTTCATTTTGATGCTAAAAGCAACTGAAGGGCTGTTGCTGTTGTTGGCGTTGCCTGCCAAAGCCAGAAAAAGCAGCCACCAAAGAAAGTGCAGGCCAACCAACTTTTATTTATGCGTAAAGTTTCGCGGGAAGCAGCAGCAGCTATAGACGGGTGAGGGGTGGGGGGAGGGGTGCACCCGGTGCTAAAATTAAAACGTCTCTTGCAATTCCAGCCAACACTTTAAAGGAGACTCAGTCAGTTTTCGATTCCTTCTACACACATAGAAATCCATATTCCAAAAATTCAATTTCTTTCCTATTCTTACTTCGGCTTATCCAAGTTCTTCGTGTGTGTGTGTGTTCCCCAACTACGTTTCGTTTTCTGCTGACAATAAACAAAGCTGCCCAAAACTTCTTAGAGTTGGTCGGGTTAGGGCCGTGAGCATGGCAGATTTCAGCTTGACTTGGCTTGCAGTTTGTTTAGCTGGCAACACTTTGTTGAGAACTTTGCATAAACTTTATTTTTGGTTAAACAAACGAAAAAATTCTTATGAAAAAAAACTTCCAAATTACTTTTGCGATTCGCAAGCAAAAAGCCAAATTTACCGTGTTTCGTTAATTGCAAACAGTTTGCAATGCATTTAAAGTTAAAGGAGTTGCATTTGCTTTTTCATGCGGCGTTTGAGATGAGTGAAACTTAACTGAGTTTAGGCTGAACCGTTTCTGGATGTTAATTGAAGCTTGCTATTATAAACGAACCCCTAAAAAAATTATGACACTATTTAGTCATCCGCTTAAAACTATTGAGTATTAAATTCTCTTAAATACTCCAAGAGAAGTTATCAAATGAATATTTACTTCGCTTAGTTGAATTATTAAAGTATCAGTTTAATACTACGCCGAAAAAAATGATATGAAATGGCAGTCACATCCACTTTTTTATACCCTGTTCCCATTAAAAATGGGAAGAAAGGGATCATGAAGTTGTGCACATGTATGTTACAGGGAGAAGAAAGCACCTCCGACCCCATAGAGTATATATATTCTTGATCAGCATCAACAGCCGAGTCGATTTAGCCATGTCCGTCTGTACGTCCGTCCGTCTGTCCGTCTGTCTGTCTGTATGAACGCGTCGATCTCAGAGACTGTAATAGATAGAGCCACAAATTTTTGCATGTATGTAGGTGTTTACCGTACCCAGATCGAGATTGTTTCAGATTTGGAAAATTCCTCCTCCTTCATCTTAAAACAGCCAAAATCGGTCTTTTTATCTGTATAAACGCGTAGATCTCACAGCCTATAAGAGGTAGAACCTCAAATTTTTGCATGTATGTAGGTGTTTACCGTACCCAGATCGAGATTGTTTCAGATTTGGAATATTCCTCCTCCTCCATCTTCAGGTTTGGCAATTTCCTCCTCCATCTTCTTCCCACCGCGAAAAACTGTCCGAGCTACAATTTTTAAGTTTGAACCTAGTGACTTAATAAATATTCAGTGAGACCCCACATCTATCTATTCTGTGTACCACAATAAGATCCGAGCAAAAACACCGAAGATATGTACATAAGTGCGCCTGCCCATTTATTGAAATAAATTTAATAATACTTTACGAGTAACGGGTATAAAAACTGCTTCTGCATGCAAAAAACTATTTTTCATGCAATTGGCTTCAAAATTTGGTTTGTAGGAATAGAATACGAAATATTTTGAAATGTGATATTCCGAAGTTGGGAAATTTGACCCCACGGTCGGAAAATTGTGCATGAAATGAACTATTTTTTATCCGATTGGCTTGAAATTCGGTGTGTAAGGACAGAATACGAAATAATTTGAAATGAGATTTTTCAATGTCGGACAATCCGCTCACGAGGAAAATGCCCGAAAAATTCTGCATGCAAAATAAATATTTTTCATCCGATTGAATTGAAACTCGTTTTGTAAGATCAAAATGAGAATTAATTTGGATAGGAAGTGGGTGGGATGTAGGCGAAAAGTGGGTGGCAAAAATTGAAAATAAACTTGATCTGCCTGCAAGTATAAGAAGCATTTGTCCCATACATGTTAAACCTCTATATCTTATTATCTCTGAGATCTGTCTGTTCATACGGACTGACGGACGGACAGCAGACTGACGGACATGGCTATATCGACTCGGATGTTGATGCTAATCAAGAATATATATTCTTTGTATGGTCGGAAATGATAGTATATACTTAACCGTTTTCTGTGGGATTAAAGCCATACTGCTAGCGTCGACCCGGGGAACGTCATTCAAAGACACCATGTGAAACAATCTGTCAAACATAGGGGCGGAAACATAAAGGTTGGGAATGCTTTACATGGTGGTATTTTGGCCCTCTGTATTTAGTAGATTGAAAAGAGAACTATGTACATCTTCTGCAAGCCCATCTTCCCAATTTCATGGAGATATGAGAAACTGTTTTCAACAATATGGGGATCACAGCACACAGCAAAAATTGTAAAGGTAGAAGGCAGTCCCAACAAACATGGGAAACCTTTGGGACCGTGTAAAAGCGGAATAGAATCGAATTCCAAAAGATTTGATTGAATGTTTGTTATTTCTAATAAGGGTCAACGTTCATAATATTAAAATTGATTTAGGTATTTAATTCTTCTTTAGTTTTTGCATTCATCTCATTCTATTATTGTTGCTTTTCTTATATTTGATGTGAATAAATTAAAATAAATAAACAATTTTTCATTAGCTTATAAACTCTGGAGCAATACTATAGCCGCACCTTGTTTTTTCAGTATACGCATAGAAAGAGTAGAGGTAGAAAAACTTTGCGATTACCGTTTGAAAGAGCGTTAAAAATAAGAGAAAAAAAATGACAAACATCAACACTTTCAGTGCAAAAATTAACCGTTATGTTTCATTTTCGTTTTTTAAATGGTGCACTGTTATAGCCGCACCATTTAATTTCTTAGTCTGTGTTTGCTGGATGGGTTTGCTGGTGTTTGCACTTGGTTGAGTTACTTTTTGTAATAAAGGGCATAGCAGAATAAGCATACAAAAACTGCCCCCACTCCGATCAGCACCAAATTTAAATATATTGTTACCATCAAAAAGAAACTCACTCTCCTAAATTTGTAGTCTTCTAATCGCTATTGAAGTAGAGATATGAGGGCGGAAAGATAAATCAAAAAAGTCGTTTATCTAAAGAACTGCTTAAGGACTTCTAATTGAAAAAACCAGCCAAACACTATAAGATTTAAAATCGATTTACACCTTAAAAAAAATTAATTGAAAATTTTAATAATATTTTTTGTGCTTAAGAATTGGTAATAAAAATGTGCAAAAATAATTTTCTGAATTCTATGGTGGACACTTATAACATACTTTTAACCCATTAAAATCGGTAAAGCGGTTCCTAAGATAAACGAGTTTTTTGTTTTGCCTTTCCGCCCTCATAACTCTATTCCAATAGCGACTAGGAGACTAAAAATTTAGGAGAGTAAGTTTCTCATTGATGGTACCAACATATTTAATTTTGGTGCTGATTGGAGTGGGGGCAGTTTTTGTATGCTTATTCTGCTATGCCCTTTGTAAATATGCCAAGTGGGCCAGTGCTGTCAGATGTTGAAAAGGGCCAAATTCTAGCGCTCAAAAGTGCAAATTGCACATTTTGTGAAATTGTCGGAAAAATTGGTAGATCCGACAAAGTGAAAGCGAAATTTTTGTAAAAACCGAAATGACTATGGAAAATAAGACACGGAGGACGTACGCCGAAGATAAATCTGCGTGACCAGCACCGATTAGTGAGCGCTGCAAGTAATTCATTTAAGAACGCTAATGAATTATCAACTGAATGTGGCCTAAAAGTGTATCGCTGGACCATTGCACGGACTTTAAAGGAATATGAAAACATAGTGCGACAAAAATTGAAGGTGACATAAAGGTTGCCAGACCGCCAAAAAAGACATCGGATGAAATTCGCCAGAATCAACATGGGAACTGACTGGACAGAAATAATAAGACTTTATAGAGCAATGCAAATATTAATTTATCTTTCTAGATCATTTTCTCGGATGAGGAAAAGTTTAATTTGGACGGTCCTGATGTGTTTTCGCTCTATTGGAAGGATTTGATGCAGGATACCCGGAACTTTTCTAAGACAAATTTTGGAGGAGGATCATTAATGATTTGGGCTGCGTTCTGCGAGTCTGGATGCTTGGAGCTGGCATTTCCAAGCACTTGTATGAACTCCAGAGAGTACATGGACATTCTTCCATTGAATTTATTTGCATTTCTTAGCGGTGAAGGGGGTAAAAGTTCATTTTCCAACAGGAAAACGCATCAATGCACGCAACACAAGGCAATAATGTTCGGTTTTTGAAATGGCCCGCGTGCTTCCCGGACATGAATTCGATGGAAAACCTGTGGGCGTTGCTAGTCCGAAGTATTTATGCTCATAACCCCGAGTACCATAGTACTAAGGGGCTCAAATTGTCAATTATTAAGGCATGGAAAGAACTATCCCTTAGTGATTTAAAAACCTCGTAAACAGTAAACCGAACAGGATCTATGAGATAATTAGTGCTAAAGGAGGTTACACTCATTATTAAAGTGAATAAAAATATATTAATTTGTTAACATTTTTCTATAAATTATTTAATTTAGTGAAGTGCGGCTATAATAGTGCACCACTCAAAAAACGAAAATGAAACATAACGGTTAATTTTTGCACTGAGAGTGTTGATGTCTGTCATTTTTTTTTCTCTTATTTTTAACGCTCTTTCAAACGGTAATCGCAAAGTTTTTCTACCTCTACTCTTTCTATGCGTATACTGAAAAAACAAGGTGCGGCTATAGTATTGCTCCAGAGTTTATGGTTCTCGGTCACTGCACACTGGACGGACAGCCCGATTTTTTGGCATAAAGTCCAAAAAGTCATGAAAAGCTTTTATGATTTTGATTTTATATATTGAAAACAGATATTCCAAACACACTTAATCGATAAATTAAACAAGAAGAGTTGCGACCCTGGTGCTGTACCAGTGCATCAAAGTCAAACATTATATCAGCGCTTTGTCTACATATGCCGCGAGCGAAAGTTTGTAAAAGTTTCATGCTGTGTAATTTTGAACAGTAATTATCTTTAAATTATATTTAAAATGGATAATGAAGAGCAAGGTATGTTTAATATTAAGCCCAAGTAAATAAACCGATTTATGTTGAAAAGTGTAACCCATTGTTCGTGAATTGTGAAGTAGAACTAGTTCCCTGCCAATCTGTGCCAAAAAGTTAAAATATCTTGTTTTGAATGAAAATATACAGTTTAAGAGAATAATAATTATCATTACGCAAAGTTGCGCGTTTTCCGTAACATTGAATGTACTGCAGCTACTTTTGTCTTCAGCAATTTTCAGTTGCTCGAAGCATGGACAGAAGAGGCAATATCTGAGTGGATTTGCGGTCAAGTCGGATTGGATGATGATGACCTAAACACGAGAGCCAAAATTAATCAAAAAGCCAAAAGTTTTCACAATTACGTGCGAAAAAATTTGCCAAAATGTGGCCAAAGTGTCTCTAATTTTAAAATGAAGCACTCACAGTGGCTTTCGTTGGAATCGTTAATTGAACTGGGTCCTCAAAGACATGCTACAAATGTTCAAAGTAAAATGGGACGTCCCCATCTAGGGTATTCAGAAGCAGGCTCAAGATTGAAGAGAAAATTGGCCGACGATTTGGCAATACATAACGCGGCAGCAGTTTTAGCAAAGAAATCCAACGATAAGGATACGTCAATAGTGCTCAGGAAATGTATGCAAGACGAAGAAAGTCCCAGCTATATAAAAAGAAAAATATTTTCATCTGATCCAGTTCCGCTTACACCACATGAAACTCTATCATTTTTACTGGAAAATTCTTTTTATAAAAAGCAGTATAATAGTATACGAGAAATGGCAAAAAAAAACATTTTTGTGATAATTATCCTTCTTATGAAAAGGTACAGCATGCCAAATTAGAATGCACGCCCAAAGAGATATCAGTGACAGAAACCAACGCTGAAGTTTCTTTGCAAAATTTATTAAACCACACTGTCATCCGTATTCTTAATATGCAAGAAGATGTGATCAGGCGGTTTTAAAAATATCACAAGCGTCAATCTAGTGGCTAGTTATGGATTTGATGGATCAACAGGACAAAGCTTATACAAACAACGATTTTCAAATGAGGAACCCATATGCAATGACCATGCTCTATTTGTGACAAGCCTTATACCCCAACGATGATATAGAATTTAATTTGTTTTCATACTCATTCGATGTTGAAGATTTATAAGATTGTATAATTTAAGACAACATACTCTGTACCTGGAGTAGGAGATGAATGCAGTGCTGCTGCTGTGTCTCTCTCTATCTCTGTCTCTTTCTCTCTCTCTCTCTCTCTCTCGCTCTCTCTCTCTCTAAGATTGGGCGGTGTTGGTTGTGAAAGGGTTTTCCAAATTGCGGGGGCGAGAGGGGGCGTGGCCAATATTGAAAATAAACTTGATCTGCCTGCAGCTATAGGAAACATTTGTTCCATACATGTCAAACCTCTATCTCTTACCATCTCTGAGATCTGTTTGTTCATACGGACGGACGGACAGACGGACAAACGGACATGGCTTTATCGACTCGGCTGTTGATGCTGATCAAGAATATATATACTTTATAGGGTCGGAAATGATTCCTCTCTCTGTTACATACTTTTGCACAAACTATATATACTCTCTGTACCTACGGTACAGAGTATAAAAATTTGAATTATTTGATTTGTTTTGTTAATTTATTATCTATCTCTATAAATATAAAAGAGAGTGTCCTGACTGATTCACTGATTCACTGACTGACTGACTGACTGGCTGACTGACTGATTAGCAATCATCGCAGAGCCCAAACGGTAAGAGATAGAGGGCTGTAATTTTCACAGAAGTTTCTGTTGGTGGTGAAAGTGCGTACTAAGACGGGGTTTTGGAAAATTCCACCCGGAAAAGTCGGAAAAGCGTCGGAAAAGTTTTTATGGGAAAAATGCCATTTTTCATCCGATTGACTTGAAACTTGATTTGTAAGCTTAGTACGCGAAATAATTCGACACGTGTTTTCCCGATTTTGGAAAATCCGCCCACGAGGAAAATTCCCGGAAAATTCTGCATGAAAACAACTATTTTTCATCCTATTGGCTTGAAATTCGGTTTGAAAGGAAAGTAGGTGAAATGAATTGAAATGTAATTTTCCGAAGTTGGAAAATTTGACCCAACGGTCGGAAAATTCCCGGAAAATTCTGCATGAAAAATACTATTTTTCATCCGATTGGCTTGAAACTCGGTTTGTAAGGACAAAATACGAAATAATTTGAAATGTGATTTTTCAATGTCGGAAAATTCGCCCACGAGGAAAATGGTCGGAAAATTCTGCATGCAAAAAACTATTTTTCGTCCGATTGGCTTGAAACTCGGTTTGTAAGTGGATGTAAAGTGTGTGGAGTGTGGCGGGAAGTGGGAGGGATGTGGGTGTGCGTTGATTCTATTCTGTTGAAGGCGCAGCGAAGTGTGACGGGCTATTTGCTATTATCTATATATATAAAACTGTTCAACCTGACTAATTGACTGACTGACTGACTGACTGGTGACCGTCGCACAGCCTAAACCATAAAAGATAGGAACATGAGATTTTCACAGTAGTTATATCTTATGCTGAAAGTGAGTACTAAGAACGGATTTTGGAAAATTCTGTCGGGAAATGTGGAAAATTCGCGGAAAACTGTTGTATGAAACTTTTTTGTTTTTCATCCGATGAAGTTCAAACTCATTTTTAAAGATCTATATGAAAATTTAACAACAACTGCATACCAATCTTCCAAAAAATTCACCCCCCTGGGTGGAAAGTGGTTGGTCAAGGTTGTATGGGCGAAACTTTAGTTGCCAGCGATTAGCATCAAACTCATTTTCAAAATTACACACAACAAATTTTAGAAAATCTATCCCCAAAGTCGGAAAATTCACGGAAAACTGTTGTATGCAACTTTTTTGTTTATTATTCGATCAGATTCAAACTCATTTTCAAAGATCTATATGTTTTAATTTTCCGGAAAATCCCACCCGGAAAAGTCGAAAAAGCGTCGGAAAATTTGTATGGTAAAAATTTTTTTTCATCCGATTGACTTGAAACTCAGTTTGCAAGCATAGTACGCAAAGTATTCGACACGAGTTTTTTTTTCTAATTTTGGAAAACCCGCCCAAGAGGAAGATGGCCGGAATATTCTGCATGCAAAAAACAATTTTTTACCTGATTGGCTTGATACGGTTTGTAAGAATAGCAAGTGAAATAAATTGAGATGTGATTTTCTGATTTTGGAAAATTTGACCCAACAGCCGGAAAATTCCTGGAAAACTCTGCATGCAAAAAACTTTGTTTCGTCTGATTGACTTGAAACTCGGTTTGTATGGATGAAATACTAAATTATTAGTGATTGCATTTTCCGATGTTGGAAATACCGTGGGGATACCCACTGGGAAGTGGGAGAATAGTGGGTGGGATGTGGGTGGAAAGTTGGAAGGATGTGGGTGGGTGGAAGTGGGTGGGAAGTGGGAGGGATGAGGGTGGGATGCAAGTGCGATGTGGGTGCGATGGGAGCGGAAAGTGGGTGGGAAGAGGGCGGGATTTGGGTGGGATGAGGGTGGTAGATGGGTGGGATGAGGGTGGGATGTGGGGGGGAAGAGTGCGGGAGGGGGGGGGGGGGAGGTGGGTGGTGGGGGGGGGGGGAAAGTAGGTGAGAAACGGGTGGAAGTTGTGTAAGAAGTAGATTGGGAGTGGGTGGGGTGTAGGTGGGATGGGGGTGGTAAGAACGCAGCAGCAAAGTCGTAACGGTGAAAAAGCCAGGTAGTAAAACGTTAATTTCAAGCCTATATATTTTTATATTATTCGTTTACTACACAAAAAAAAAACAAATTTATAGAATTTTTTTTTTAATTTGGTAAATATTTGACTCTCACGATTGACTTCAAACTGATTCTGATATTGGTTCTATAATGTTCAATGCGCAGCGAAGCGCGACGGGCCCTTTGCTAGTAATAATATAAATTTAAATAATATATTGTGATAAATTTGAGAAGCAGTTCATTAAAAATGAAATCAAAGAGCTTTAAATCAAAAAAGGACTGTTTCACAACTTTTTCTTATAGGGGCGGCATGAGTGGGCGTGGTCCAATCTGTTTCAAATTTTAAACAGTTACTACACACACTATTTCTTAGAACTGTACGAAGTTTCAACTCTCTACCTTCAGGATTAGACTTTATGCCAAACTTATTCAAACTTAGTCTACTTAGTCCAACTAAATGACTATTCGACTTGGGCATGTGCAGGAAATTCATTAGTCAGGCTCGACCTTCCTCTACCAAACAAAATTGACAAGAAGTCAAGGCGTAAAATTTATCTCCTCTCACTGTTCACTGTTTACTGGTGCCCCCCAACCTTAATAGAAAATATCTCTACTCACTTGATCGGGCAACGTCCTCTCGCTCCATAACTATGACAAGCTTAAAGCTATCAGCCACTTTCCTTCCCACTCAATTGAGTGCCACTCAAGATGTGTACATAATTTTTATGACAGCCTCAAGCATTGCGCTAATCATAGCCGATGGATTCTCGTGAAGATTCGGTTACTCAACTATCGATGGAAAAATATTTTGTTAAGTTTTTGAGGTAACTGCGTTTACAAGTCGTTGCTCATTAGCTGGCAGCTGGTGTGGGGGTTTCGTGAGATTATTTATTTGTGACTCCTTATCGCTTCCCTCCCCTGCATGTGGGTGGGGCGCACTTACACTTAATTGAATCCTGCGGGCAACATTCAAGGGGCTCCTGAGGCATGCGGCATGCCAAAGCGTTTAGAGGGCTTGGCTGTCTCGCCATGCCCACCGCTATGTCAGTTCTGTTGTTTGTGTCTATGCGCTTGCTCCTGCTCACATCCTGCCGGCGGCGCATCGTCAGCGAGTGCCTCTAATTCAATTAGCAAGTTCAGAGCCAAAGCGGCAAATGGCTCGTTAAACACGCTGTGTTTTTGCAGCACCCACTCCGCTGGCCCTCCCCGCAGCCGTGCAGCATTCCGGGTTTCCTCCCTCTGTCGCTCATTCCGTAAGCTTTGTCTTCCCGCTTAATGCCACTTCACTTGTGCTTGTTCGTTTTTTAAACATGTTTTATTACATTTTCTACGCTAACTGGCGCCATTTTTATGCAAGCGGAAGTTGCCACATTCACACACACACACAGACGTAGCTTTGATGTGTCTGTGTGTGAGTGTGTAATGAGTAAAATGTGATAAATTGCCAAAACTTTGCTTTCCTCATACTGCGCTCCGTTTGCCTCGCAGATAATGCATGACGAATCTTTTACACTTCACCCAGCGGTGGTCAGTGAGCAACTGTTTGTCCGTCCACCTCCTGCCCTGGCATAATTATGAGCCATGCATATTGTGTACCACCTTTTAAAACTCCATGGCATGCTAGCAAAGGGATTTGTTTCAGCTCATTTAATTTTTGGCCAAATAACTCGTGCAAATTGTTTGTTCACTTTGTTGCCAAAGTGTTCCTCGATGATGGAAATTCATGTTTTGATGTGGGTTATGGAAAATGTGAGAAAAGCGGGGAAATGCACAAACTGTTAGCAGAATGTTTAATCGCATGGAAAATGCTTTGGGGTCTGCCTGTGCGTTGTCTAATGTTAAATGCTTTTTAAATATAAATCATTTAAGGCAAATGGTCAGCCGATTTTTAACCAAAGAACATGCATTACTCACCCATCATTCAGCAACAAATGGCAGGATACGCTCTCCCAACCCTGCGGCCGCTTATCCACAGTCTCCCTTTTGTCAACTTTGTCCTGACGCTCATCGTTCATTGATAAAAATCGTCATCAGGCCTCATCCTCTTATCCTTCCGTTTATTTTGTGGCTTTGACTTTGCCTGGCTTACTTTTTATGTGGTTGTTGCCGACGTAATTTATGACCCGCTTACGCATGCCAGTTCATCAAATTGGTAAGGAAAAAGTGTGTCAATGGTTGAGAAAAAGTTTGAATTGAAATTAAATTATTCTCACATCAAAAACTTTTAATTAGTTATTAGAAATGATTTTTTCATTAGCAGGAGCACCAACTACGGGCCAGTGCAACAGCCAGCCAACGGCCAACTGTCAATTGCAAAAAGTTGTTCATGCTTCGATTTCCAGAAAATTTATCAAACGTATTTCGGGCCGAAAGGCAAAAGTCAAAAGTGGAAAATTGAAAATTGTTTTCTGAAAAGCAGGACAAGGCTATTTCATTATTACATTCCAAAAGTGCTCAGGGCTGCATAGAATGAGGTGGGGTAGGGGGTGCTCTATATATATACATATATAGTGAAATGTGACATTTGGCTTTGGCTCGTTGACTTTCTGTGTAAAGACGAGCAAAATAAATGAAAAGCAACAAGAGGGAATGACTGGAAACCAATCAGCGTGAAAATTGTTGTCGACTAACCAAAGAGCAGCACACGCACAGGATATAGCACGTGTGTGTGTGTGTGTGTGTGTGTGAGGGAAAGTTATTCTTGGGGCATTTTGCGGTCGCTTTTGTTAGAATTCTTCAAATTGAGTCGCATAATGGCCAACCTGCCAGCGGCTTGTCATTTACTTGACACGTGGCTATTGTTCAATTTCTTTGTAGAAAACAAAGCTCAACTAAACAAGAAATTTATCTAAAGCGTTGCCATATGATTATTAATTGAGGGTAGTCATGGAAAATTGTTATGAAATGAGTTAAGTATTAAGACTACGTGGGGCAACTGAAAAGTAACAAGTACTTTAAAAGAAAACAAAATTCAGTACGCGAAAGTAAACACTAAATTTGGTGGTACTATTAACACTTATTACAATAATACAAATACTAAGTACAACTAAAGTCTTAAAATAGTTTCCTTTATAGTGTAACACGAAGTAATCTATACTTCAAAATGAATAGGCACGACTTTCTGACGGACATATTATCAACCCACTTCCAAAACTGCTTATCCTAGAGATCTAAGATTTATCATTGACCTTCTTTTATTTATGCAGGCGCGCACTAAAAAGGAAAATAAAAACGGCAAAGAAAAGTTCGTATGGCGCACATACATAACTCAGCTGTGGCGCGCTATATGGTGGACAAAGCTACTTTGCTAAAAGCACGAGAGAGAGTAAGCTTGAGAGAGAACAACTCACACAAATTAGGTATGCGTTGTTTGGCGCTCTGAGACAAATGACAGCTGCTTTTAAAACATGTGTTTAAAAAGAATATCTTTTTACAAAAGTGAGGAGGGGAATGTGTATAAAGAGTGGAACACAGGGTTACCAATGGGCAGAGAGAACAAAATTGCAAATACTGATACAGAGATACAGAGAGAGGCGGCCAAATGCAGAGGACAGAAGAGATTGATTGTGTTGGTCTACAAAAGAGCTCTCCACAGATTACAACCGTTTTACTTGCAATGCAGTGTTTATCTATTTGTATAAGTTCGACTCGCAGTTGCATAAAAACCAGGGATGCAAACCGGTTCTGAACCGAACCAAACCCCTTTTTTCGCTCATGAACCGAACCGTAAACCGAACCTGTGTGTTTTCAAAAATGCTGAACCGAACCAAAAACCGAAAAATAAAATGGTTCGGTTATATAAGGATTCAATTCCATGAAAAAGTAAAATATCGACTGTTAGCGTTTCCCAAAGATTTTTAAATGTTGGAACTAAGATCAGGATAATTAACTCAAGCATAGCTCAAATATTTTTAGCAGTACCACCCACACAAATGTCAGTAGAATGACCATTTTCCACATTGGAGTTTGTTTTGTCCGACGCTCTTAAGTCATTCAATATCGATGAAAATATAATAGGTGATATATTATTATTAAGTCTTAACTGAAATTCCATCATATTGAAGTTAATTTAAGTTTTTTAAAAACTATATTATTCCCTGGTGTTTTCAAAATCTCATAAGTATAATGAAAATATTCAAACGGAAATGTCTTCATGAAATGAACCAGTCTTAAAGATCTATCAAAGAAAATTTAGAATTTATTAACGAGAAAGGCAAGGCTAACTTCGTCCGTGCCGAAGTTTTTATACACTTGAAATCGCTTGTCTCAACGGTTAGCGACTTCGACCAAACTTCGCAGATCAGCTTAAAAACATTTAATATTACCCATGACCGTGATTGCGAGCAGTAATATTGAGAAAATAACAGTTTTTCTCATTAAAACACATTTTTCGACCGATCATTTGTATGGCAGCTACAAGAAGTAGCCATCCGATCCGGTCGGCAGACAAAAGAAGACTCCGTGCAAAATTTCAGCTCGCTAGCTTCAAAACTGAGGGACTAGTTCGCGTAGAAACAGACAGATGGACAGACGGACGGACGGACAGACGGACAGACGGACGGACAAAGCTTAATCAACTCAGCTCGTGACGCTGATCAAGAATATATATACTTTATGTGGTCGGAGATGATTCCTTCTATGCGTTGCAAATTTCTGGGCAAAATTATATACACTTTTCAAGTATATAAAAATGAAATGTTTATTGTATAATAGGGTGTGTTCCACATATCGACTTTAATTTCCGAATGAACTTTTGGATTTCGAATTCAAATATGTCAGAGATTACTGGATCAGGTCAAAAGAAAATTTGAATTATTTGACGACTTCAAACTGTCAAAGTTCCTAACCAATATAAAGTGACCAAAGATGTTTTCGTCACTTGATATGTATAGTTGTAGGATTTCAAAACGAAATGAAACGTAAGCCCCAAAAACCATGCAATGAACCGAACCGACGGTTCAAAAACTGTGTGAACCACCAGTCCTTATTTCCAAGTGGTTTGCATCCCTGATAAAAACACTACTGACTTTGGCACCTGGTAGCTATGGCTGGCCACTTCTGATACAGATGGATGGGGAAGAGGAAAGAATGGAGATGGATGGTATGTTTTTAGCATACACTTTTAGGAAGGCATTAAAATATAATTTCGTAATATTCAATTTCTACAATTTCTTAAAATCTTGGAAGCGGACAAAGTAGCGACGGGTTCAGCTAGTATAATATTTTTTACTTGTTTAGCCAAGGGCGTAGCCAGGGGGGGGCAGGGAGGGGCAGCTGCCCCCCCTAATCACAGATTTTGCCCTGGAAAATGCACTTTTTCAATTATAACTTAAATTTTTCGCAATTATTATGAAGATTTCTTTTCATTTTATATCAAATGCATCTTGAATGTTTAATGTTTAAAAATTTAATTAACAAAATATTTAAAAAACGATTAGACACAGCTGCCCCCACCTTTTCGGAAAGCTGGCTACGCCCTTGTGTTTAGCAATTAGTTTTTGGCCGTCTAAAGGTCGTGAATATTAAGTTCTATCTTTGTAATTAAAACACAGTTCGTTTATAAGTACCTCAAATATAGGCATTCGTCATCGTTGGAACTCAGCTTCAAACTCCGCAGCTGACTAGTTAGACGCTGCACAATTTAAATGAACAACACCATCTTGGAATGTGCCAATTTATTTTTTTGAAAATTTTATTTTAATCTGGTGAATATCAAAATGAAATTTTTTTTCCTTCTATTGAAGTTGGAACGCACAGAGTTCGAAAGCTTTGCTGTGCTAGACGACCAAACATATGTGAAATTAAACATTAAAACTCACAACATTGTCAAAAGCTACAGTCAAAGAGCATATGGAGCATTACTGTTAAAACGACAGCGTAAGTTAAAGTCGGTCGGTCAGAGCGGTGACCATTTGAAAAGTATGCAACATTTTTGATGTGAAACATCTTTAATTTATATAATATATTTATATTATATTTATATTATTTTATTTTTTATATTTATTTTTATTATTTTATATATATTATATTTATATTATATTTATATTATTAATATACTAGCAAAACCCACCGCGACTTTGTCCGCGTGTCAGTTGTATAATTTGTGTTGAAATTGTGAAGCGTAATGTGTGTACATTACAAATCATTGTTTGTAATAGACAACCATGGAAGAATACTTTTGTTTCATTAGCAAATAACTCGTCGCGCTTCGCTGCGCCTTTAACAGTATAGAACCAATGCACACCCACTTCCCATCCACATCCCACCCACTCTCCACCCACATCCCACCCACTCCCGTCCACATCCCACACACTTTCCGCCCACTTCCCGCCCACATCCCACCCACTTCCAAAACAACTTACCACCCTCATTCCACTCACATTCTACCCACATCCCATCCACTTCCCAGTGGGCATCCCGGCGGTATTTCCAACATCGGAAAAGGAAAACACAAATGAATTCTCATTTTGACATTACAAACCAAGTTTCAAGTCACTCGGGTGAATAATAATATTTTTCATGCGGAATTTTCCGGGAATTTTACGCATGGGGTCGGATTTTCCGACATGGAAAAATCACATTTTAAATTATTTCGTATCCTACCCATACAAACCGAGTTTCAAGTCACTCGGATGAAAAATACTTTTTTTGCATGCAGAATTTTCCGGCCATTTTCCTCGATGACGGATTTTCCGAAATCTTGAAAACACGTGTCGAATCATTTCGCGTACTATGCTCACAAACCAAGTTTCAAGTCAATCGGATGAAAAATCAAATTTTTCCCATACAAACTTCACCGACGCTTTTCCGACTTTTCCGGGTGTAATTTTCCAAATTTTCTTTCTTAGTGCGCGCCTGCATGACTAAACGAAGGTCCATGCCAAATCTCAAACCTGTAGTATAAGCCGTTTAGGCTGTGCGTTGATAATATGTCACCATATCAGTCGGGCGTACACATTTTGCATCTTGTGCATATTCATGCATATGACGTGGACTACCAATGTACGTCGCCGACAGAATAGTTAATCGACAAAGATTAGCTGCATTTCCTTCAGTACTAACTGCATCACGTAAATGGATGTACTCCTCAGAACGCAGTGTCAAGTCACACGGGAACGCTGTCGAACGGGATAAAAAGTATCTTATGTCCGTCTCCTGGCTCTAAGCTACCTCCCTACCAATTTTCACCCAAATCTGTTCAGCCGTTCTTGAGTTATAAGTGGTGTAACTAACACGACTTTCTTTTATATATATAGATAATTATAATAGGAGTAAAATTTGATTTCAGTGTCACGTGACGCTGACGGACGATTTTAGTAGGAGTAAAATTTGATTTGTGCGTCACGTGACTCTGACGCCAACCATATTATGTTGCTGTCTTTGCTTTGTGCAGTGGCTCGGCACACGCACACACACGCAAGATGGTTGGAGTAACAACTGATTTGAGCGTCACGTGAGACTGAAGCCAACCATTGCTGCTGTCTTTGCTTTGTGCAGTGGCTTGAGCGTCACGTGAGACCGAAGCCAACCATTGTTGCTGTCTTTGCTTTATGCAGTGGCTCGGCACACCCACACAAGACGGGTGGTAGAGTGATAGCACGGGGGTGATTGGTGAGGGGGGGGCGGAGAGAGATGCAGAGAAGAGTTTAAGATCACACACCCACTCCCAACATTTCATTTACAGTTCTTTGAGTTTGGCTCAGCCAAAAAAATCAAAACAGAGAAAACTACCACAACAACAACGAGAGAACATTATTGAGCGTACTCCCACAACTTTTGCTGTAAACGCGAGAGGGAGAGTGTGTGCTACTAAGTACTGAAAAGACAGGGCACTGAGAGCAGCATCAAACCATTTTAGTAGAAGTAAAATTTGCTTTCTGCGTCGCGTGACGCTGACGTCAATCATTTTTTGTGTTGTTTTGATTTGTGTAGCAAACAAACACACAAGAGGATGGGCCGAGGGGGAAGTGAATAGGTAGGAAAGATGCTGAAGAGGGGCAACTGGGTGGGTTCTGAAAAAGATCTGGGT
Source organism: Lordiphosa clarofinis (assembly GCA_018904275.1). Classification (NCBI taxonomy): domain Eukaryota; kingdom Metazoa; phylum Arthropoda; class Insecta; order Diptera; family Drosophilidae; genus Lordiphosa; species Lordiphosa clarofinis. The sequence goes on along the minus strand of JAEIGQ010000012.1, from coordinate 4,555,051 downwards.
ATGATCTTGGTGCGATCTTCTGGTATGTGGGAGAGATTTGGGTGGAATCTTATCTGGGCGCGATCTGGGAGGGATCTAGGAGCGATATGGGTTGGATCTGTGTGGGATCTAGATGAGGATCTGGGTGGGAGCTGGGCGAGATCTGGCAGAGTACTGGGTGGGTTTTGGGTGGGAATGGGGGTAATATCTGGGTGGTTTCTGGGTGGGATCTGTGTGGGATCTGGATGAGGATCTGGGTGGGAGCTGGGCGAGATCTGGCTAAGATCTGGGTGGGATCTGGGAGGGTTATGGACGGGATCTGGGTGAGAATGGGGGTAAGATCTGGGTGGTTTCTGGGTGGGATCTGTGTGGGATTTGGATGAGGATCTGGCTGGGAGCTGGGCGAGATCTGGCTGAGTTCTGGGTGGGATCTGGGATGGATCAGGATGGGATCTGAATGAGATGTGGGTGGGATCTGGAACGGATCTGGGCAAGATCTGGGTGGGATCTGGAAGGGATCTGGGTGGGATATGGATGGAATCTGGAAGGGATCTGGAAGGGATCTGGTTGAGATCTGGGTGGGATCTGGGGGAATCTAGATGGGATCTGGGTGGTATCTGTTAGGGATCTGGGCGAGATCTGGGTGGGATCTGGGTTGTATCTGGGTGGAATGTGGGCGGGATCTGGGTGAGATCCGGGTGGTATCTGGGTGGGATGTGGATCTGGGCGAGATCTGGATGGAATCTGGGTGGGATCTGGAAAAGATCTGGGTGGGATCTGGAAGGGATCAGGGTCGGATTTGGTGGTATCTTGGGGGGTGAAACATCATCATTTACATTTCGATCAGCGCATTAAACTTCCTGAAAAAATTAAAGAACTGTGCAGCAGGTGATTCTGTTTTTAGTATTTCTACTCCCCGTTATTTGTCTTCTTTCGAAAGAGTGTCCTTGCTGAATTATATACTATTGACAGAGCTTGTGATTTGAAAATAAGCTATTAAACTTATCATCATGTTTCACATCAAAGACTCGTGAGTGCTAGCGACACTCACATCTTTTTTTTTTTAAGGTGGGAGGAGGGGTAGCAGGGGGGCTTGGTTTACTTCTTTGCTCATAACCTGAGAACCGTTCATCCGATCTTTATCATTTCTTCGGCAAATCGATTTATTTTGCGAATTACTAACTATTTTCAGAAGGAACAAATTGTCTATCTTCAAAACTGTACGAGATAAAACGTTTTTTCCGAATTGCGGAAGCGGAAGGGGGCGTGGCCAAAATTTGAAACAAACTTGATCTGCGTGCAGATAAAAGAAGCATTTGTCCCATACATGTCAAACCTCTATCTCTTACCATCTCTGAGATCTAGGTGTTCATACAGACGGACGGACAGACGGACGGACGGACGGACAGACGGACAGACGGACATGTCTATATTGACTCGGCTGTTGATACTGATCAAGAATATATATACTTTATATGGTCGGAAATGATTCCTTCTGTACATACATTTGCACGACTTTAGTATACCCTTTTTATACTCTGTACCGAAGGTACATAGAGTATATTAAGTTTGTGCAAAAGTATGTAACAGGAAGAAGGAATCATTTCCGACCCTATAAAGTATATATATTCTTGATCAGCATCAACAGCCGAGTCGATATAGCCATGTCCGTCTGTCCGTCTGTCCGTCTGTCTGTCCGTCTGTCTGTCCGTCCGTCCGTCCGTCCGTCCGTATGAACAAACAGATCTCGGAGATGGTAAGAGATAGAGGTTTGACATGTATGGAACAAATGCTTCTTATAGCTGCAAGCAGATCAAGTTTATTTTCAATTTTTGCCACGCCCCACGAAAAAACATTATATCTCCTACAGTTTTGAAGATAGACGATTCGTACCTTTTAGAGATAGTTAGTAATTAGCAAAATGTATCGATTTGCCGAAGAAATGATAAAGATCGGATGAGCGGTTCTCAAGTTATGACCAAAAATAAATTCCCCCCTCCCCCACCCCCTCCCACGCGCACACAACCAACACCGCATTTTTATTCAACAACGTGTGAGTGAAAGAGAGAGGGAGAGAGAGAGAAACTTAGAGATGAGCGCAGCAGAAACGTTGCATTTAGCTCCTGCTCTTGGTACAGAGTATGACATAGTCGGGCTTGACCGACTTTCTCACTTGTTACTCTACGAGTAACGGGTATAAATATAAAGAAATGAAAAAAGACTGGTTGTAGCCAATTTGGAAAGTCACCAAAGCTAGTGAAGTGTGTAAAGCGTAATGAAGGGGATCAAAAAAAATTTCGAGATCAAAATCAGCATCAAGGCTGGTTTGGATTTTTCTGTTAAACTAATTGTGAAAAACAATTCTCACATGCCCCCGCTTGAAAAATACCTCTATATCTGGCCATGGCTTTTCATCTAACTTTATCTTTCTGGCACCAACATGGCCAATGCATTCCTGCATTCAGATGAATTTTCTGAAAGCACATTACGCACTGCGCAATTGGACCACCGCATACAGCTATTAGCAAGCTTAAAAACAGCTTCAAAAACCCTTCGAGTGATTCGTTAAATATCCCAATCTCAATGCATGCGGCCGTTTTAACCATGGATGATCCTTCGCTATTCGACCCAAGATGATATAAAACCACCATAAGTTGTTCGTTAGTTCGGACCTGTTGACTGCTACGCAAAACATTATAAACATCATAATATTCGATTAAGCTCTAAATAACGTTGCGGCTTTCCAAGTTTACCCTCATACTTTGCTTAGAACGACACTCGTCCAGATTTGGCAGCACATCGGTTATGAATTGCTTGCATTTTGAAAGAGAATAATTGATGTTTGTTCACCTTGGATACCATACATTAACAGTTCGTTCAAAATTTGGATTCTGCCTTTTCCTCGAACGATCTGCATTATTACATGAAACGTTCACAAAATCATAAAAAAGTATCTTTAAAAATCTGCGAAAAATCCAAAGTTATATACTCCGCGAGTAAACTATATTTGATTCTTTCAATCAACGCTGTCTTAATAGATTTCTTTGCCATTATCGGTACCCTTAGAAAATGATTTTTTCCTCTATTTAAGAAAATCAATTTAAATTGAAAATTTAAATTTTTCTGAATTTAAGAATTTTTTCTGATATTTAATAAAGTGACTTTTTTTAGAAAATAGTTTTCTTAAAGTTAGGCTGAATCGGCTTAGAACGGATTTTTATCGTTGGTTTCTTTAAAGATTTTAGCCTCGGTTGGTCTATAAAACGCTTGAAAATTCCTGTCTGGGTTAATTTTTTAACTGAAATGTTTTGATTTTTAATTAAATTCTAATTTAAATCATATTCTTCATGAATTAAATGCAAAATTTTAAAATTTATTGGGTATAACGCGCAAGCCCTTCAAGACGGGTATCGCAAGTGACTAATATATTTCCGGCCATGGCCCCTATTGTTGGGAGATTTCTGGCGCAATGTTCCTTCTGACGAAGCATAGACCTTACGGTCCTTAGTGAGGCCGGGTGCTTTATGGTACCATTTCCTTTAGAAATCCTGTAGGATTCTTGACGTTTTGGCAAATGCCAATAGTTGTTTGGGGGAGCTCTTGGCTGCCTCTTCCAGAGTGGTGAAGCTTGGGGAGTGCAGATGTTTTAATCTTGTCGTGGCGATTGCTGGGCAGCTGCAGATGAGGTGTTCTAGAGTTTCTGCTACTCCAGGTTCCTTGCATTTCCTGCAGGTGTCTGCTGTCGTGATGCCTAGCTTTATCGCGTGAGCGGCTGCTAGGCAGTGACCAGTTAATATGCCTATAAGCAGTCTGCAGTCTCTTCTTTGGAGCTGCAGCGTATAGTGCGTGAGTTTTTTGTCTCTCTTATTGCACATAATTTTAGAGATTCTGCAGCCGGTCGTGTTCTTCCACTTTTCCTCTGCTTCTTTCTCCGCTATCTCCTCCATCTTGCTGTATAGCGTCTGTAGGGAGATAGGTATATTTAGTGTTGCTTCTCGGCTTAGTGCGACCCCGGCTTTTGCAAGAGTGTCCGCCATTTCGTTTCCATCGATGCCCTGGTGGCTGGGAATCCAGTAGATTTGCACCTTGCTGGAGGTGCTGAGGGAATCTATTGCTTCTCTGCTTGCCAGAACATTTTTGGAGTTGATGGCGTGACTCTGCATTGCTTTGATTGCCGCTTGACTGTCTACGTATATGTTGATTTGATCGTTTGGTGCGTGTAATTCTGCCAGTTCGGCTGCTTTCCTTATGGCGAAAACTTCCGCCTGGAATATAGTGCAGTGGTTTGGCAGTTTGTAGGAGAGTTTCAATTCCGGTTCCTTGCAGTACACGGCGGCTCCGACTCCTGAGGCCATCTTTGAGCCGTCCGTGAAAAGGTGCATTGCTTCCTGAGCCAGCCCTGTACGCCAGTCTTCTGGTCCCAGTAATGCTGATGCGCCTGTAAAGTTGGTTTTTGGGATCATGTAGTCCGTGCTACTGTTGATCTCTCTGCCCACTGTGCTGTGTCCATAGCTTTGTAGAGCCATGGTGCCAGCCGCGCAAAGACGTTGGGCCGTCCTGTGTGCAGTGAGGCGTGCTTGGATGTCCAGGGGTTGACACCTAGGATGTGTTCCAGTGCTTTTGTTGGAGTAGACCGCAGCGCCCCCGTTATGCAGACCAGTGCCTGCCGCTGGGCCTTTTCCATCAGCTTTAGATATGTGGACTTCTCTGTGGCTTGCCACCATACCAATATACCGTGTAGTAGTATCGGTCGTATAACTGATATGAAGAGCCAGTGTGTTAGTCTTGGTGATAGGCCCCAAGTGCTGCTTAGCATCTTCTGGGATGCATATAGCGCATTGGTTGCCTTTTTCACCCTTTCCTCCACATTGAGTCTCCAGGATAGTTTACTATCGATTACTACTCCAAGGTATTTTACGTTGTTTTTTGGCGTTAGCGGTGTTCCATTTATCGTGGGTGGAGTCCATTGCGGTACCTTGTATCTCTTGGTGAAGAGAATGAGGTCCGTCTTCTCCGCATTGATGCTAAGTCCGGCTTCTGTGGCCCACTTTAGTATCTCTCTGAGAGTAGAGTCCATGATTGAGCTGACAGTCGATGGACATTTTCCCATAATAATTATGCTTATGTCGTCGGCATATGCGGTTATCTTGGGTGCTTTCCTGCGAAATTTTTTAAGTAATTCGTTGACCACAAGGTTCCATAGAAGAGGTGACAGGACTCCGCCCTGGGGCGTTCCGCCGTGTGCCTCTCTTGTAATGGTTGTGGTACCCCACTCGGCTTGTACTCTTCTGCAGCTCAGCAGGTTATATATCCAGGAGTCCAATGCCGTGTGTATTGCTAGGGCTCTTAGGCTTCGCATTATTGCTTCTGTAGTGACGTTGTTGAATGCACCCGAAATGTCAAGGAATGCTCCCAGGGCAAATTCTTGATGGTACAGTGCCTTCTCGATGGTGGCTACTAGGGAGTGTAGCGCTGTTTCCACCGATTTCCCTTTCGTGTAGGCGTGCTGGTTTCCCTCCAAGGTCAGGTTCATGCCTTCTCTTATGTGAAGGTCCAGTAGCTTCTCCATTGTTTTGAGCAGGAATGATGTGAGGCTGATGGGCCTGTAGTCTTTTGGTTGCACGTGACTGCATTTCCCTGCTTTGGGCAGGAATACAACGCGTGCTGTCCTCCAGGCCACAGGTACATAGCTCCACCTCAAGCATGCTATAAAAATGGATCGTAGCCATGGGACGATTGCGCATTTGATCGTTTTTAGCATGGCTGGGAATATTCCATCTAGCCCTGGGGATTTATAACTCGCGAACGAGTCGATCGCCCATCGGATCTTTTCTGGAGTGATGATATCGTCTGGGATGCTGACTTGTTGCGTGTGTAGGTCTTGAGGCGTATCTGCCTCAGTGACTGGAGTGCAGCCTGGAAAGTGCGCATCAAGTAGAGCACATGTCGCTTCCCTGCTGCTTTCTGTCCAGTGTCCGTCGTTCGTTTTTAGCTGACTCTGCATGGGTGGCTGCTTTGAAAGCAGTTTCCTGAGTCTAGCTGTTTCGGAGACCTTCTCTATGCTGGAGCAGAAGTTTCTCCAAGAGTTCTGTTTTGCCTTCCGTACTTCTTTTTTGAAGACGCGAAGTCTAATCTTGTATTCCTCCCAGATTATTTGCTCATCCGCTTGTTTGGCGAGTTTGAAGCATTCTTGCACGTCATTCCTCTGCTCTTTCAGCGCTGGGGTCCACCAGGGGGTCTGGTTCTCCTTTTGCTAACTGTGAGTTTGCAGGAGGTTTTGTATGCTGCGGTTAGGTTGGCTGTGAGCGTCTCCACGGACCTCTCAATGTCGCCTACCGAGCAGATACTCGTTGGCTTTGGTAGTTTTGATTCTACCGTTCTAAGGTACTTCACCCAGTCTGTGTTCCGGGGTTCCTATAGGCGTTTCTGGTTTGGTTGTGGTTGAACTCGATCTTAAATTGGATGTACTTGTGGTCTGAGAAGGAGTTTCTATCAAGGACTCTCCATTCTGATGCCTGTGTACTATTCCCTAAGGTCAGAGTTAGGTCTAGGACATTGGCCGATGTTGGTCCCACATATGTGGGCACATCTCCAACGTTTTCTATTTTAAGGTTAGTTTGTAGGATAAAGCTTAAGAGTGACTCACCTCTGTCATTGATGTCTGGACTACCCCACACGGTGTGATGTGCGTTGGCGTCCGTTCCGACGACGAGTGGTTGTTTTCTCCTGCTCGCCTCAGCCGTTAAGTGTTCGAGCTCGGGCGGTGGCGACTCTCGCTCGTGTGCCATGTAGCAGGATGCCAATAGTATTGGCTCATCATCGCGACCTTCCAGGGCCACAACTGTGAGGTCATCCGTGCTGTAATTAGACATAAGGTAAGCATAGATGCCTTTTCTTACCAGAATGGCCGTCCTTGCCTTACTTACTGCGGTGGGATAGAAAACGTTGTAGTTTTGTGACCTTAGCCCTGAGACCTTGTTCCCTGCCGCAATCCAAGGTTCCTGAACTAAGGCCACTTCGGCGGGCCCTGTCTCAAGGGTTAGTAGGAGCTCCGCCGACGCAAGCTTGCTTTTATGCAAGTTGACCTGGAGGACCTTCAACTGCATGGTCGTTGTCGGCGTCCCCAGGCCTGGATGGGTCAACTACCATGGTTGCGTCCACATCCTCATCGTCCTCCATACTGGGTGGGTCAGCTGCTGTGGCTGATTCCTCATCCCTTTCGGTCTCTACCTCCGTTATATCGAGGCTGCTGGCTTTATCGACCATCTCGTCGATGCCTAGGTCTTTCTCGACCTCTCCAGCCTCTAGCGTGTGCTCGTTCTTGTCTTCGGGATGGCGCTTTTTGAGTCGTAGGTGCACGCTTCCTACTCCCCACGCCATCTTCCCGAATTTAGGGTAGAGCAAATCATCGGCCTCCTTGTTGATCTGGAGGACCATGTGCTGCCCGTTCTTGTCGGGCTTAGCAACATGCAGTACCTTCCAGTCAGCTGTTGGCACGTCTGGGTTTTGCCACCTTAATAGTTTCAGCGCCTGCTCCTTTGGTACAACCCTTGGGAAGAGTACTTTCGCTTTCGGCACTGACGGAATACAAGTTCTGTCAACTACTTCCAGCTGGGCACCCTCCCATGGGCTTCCCATGTCTGCAACGACGCTGGTGGACCCACTTGAGGGTGAGGTCGTCCTTACATTTAAGGATTTTGACTCCAAACAGCCAGCCTGCTCCGTCAAACGTGACAGGTTGCGCTGCTGGGTCGTCCATCCTTTTGAAAATCTCCTCGAACAGCTTCCCCTCCACTAGCTTCCACTGTTCCAGGGTCATTTTGCCGAAAGGGTCGCTTTTGTCGACGAGGGCTACGGTCAGATGCCGTTTCGCCACGTCACTGGCTGACTCCTTTCCCGGCGTTTTCCCTTTGGAGTAGAGCTTGGTGGAGCCTTGCTCTGCGGTCTTGGGCGTGGCCTTTTTGCTCGCTGGGGCCTCCGCCTTCGCTGGCTCAGTTGAGCGCTGCCGCTTGACAGCCAAGCTCTCCTCCACTTTGTTGGCGTATAATGCGGAGGTGGCTTGCATCGCCTGTCTCTCCGCAAAGTGTTTGCGACCCTCCTTGATCTTTTGCTCGGCCCACGCCAGCTTGTTGCTCTCCTCTAGGGTGAGCTTACCGCTGCCATCGAGCCTCGCTTTAATCTTGAGGGCCGCCTTATATTGGGCCTTCGCTCGCATGCCTTCCTTCGTCCTTTTGGGCCTTACCTTACAAGAGGTGCTAGAACCCGACAGGACTGGGGAAAGCAGCAGCTTTTCCTCGGCCTCCGTGTTTATAGAGCCGCCGTGCGACTCGCAGTCCGAGTCTGTATCGACTGCGGTACCACGCCACACTTTGGCTTTTGACGTTGTGGCAGTAGCTGTACAACTGTCTTGGCCTGCTCCAACCGCGACAGAGGTGTGACCGCTGGCGACACGAAGAGGGGATTTCTCCCCACCGTGCCCGCCGGTGGTAGCAGTCACGCCTTCCACCGACGTTTGGGCTGATATCCCAGCCCGAGTTTGGTCCTTAAGGTTGTTCATTGGAAATGACCATGGTGGTTGCATTTTGTTCTTGGGTACCACCCCATAGCATTTTATGCCTACTGCCAGGCACCTCGTAACCATGGCTCTTGCTCAACTCTGCCCAGCTAAAGCTGGACAGAACTGGCCGTCACCTTAGCTAGACACTGCATTTCCTGGTAGTAAGGTAATTAAAGGAACTTAAATAAACTAAAAGCATATGTCCTATCCCTTGCAGAACTCTTTCTTCAGAGCACGATCCAATTGGGCCGAGCTCACCCGTCTCTAATTGCGACTTGTCACTCTTAGATTAGATGGTTGAAGTTGATATCTTTAAGTTCGATGATGATGCGCCAACAGTCGAGAGGATGTCGTGTGCCATCGAGAGCTTGGTGTCCCAAACGAATCGAATTGCTGAGGGTACTGCACATCGAAAAACTGACCTTTTGGGACACCATTTAAATAATAATTTACGCACAGTGTTTTTTTACAGGGACAAAGCAGCGCAAGGTTACGTTAAAGCATTTATCGATAGAAAAAATTGTGACTCTGTAAAGAATCTGCGAAATATAAACTTTTTTACGAGCAATTTTTCGCGAGCCATGGAAACCGCCCTTATCCAGAAAAGTAATCTTGTGTATATTTAAAAAATTAGTACTGCTTGTCAAAATTGTTTGGGTGGTAAATATTGCTAAATCTCCTAACAAAACACAAGAGATTGTAAACCAACCGATAGAGATGTCAGTGACACAGAGAATTTGTTTTGGGTTGGAATTTGGTTGGAAGAGAATTCCGTTACTCCTCCGAATATGACGATTTGAATATGATTTCTAAAACACATATCAATTTTTTTTTACCCGTTATAAAAGGTTAAGAAAGTTAGAGTTGCGTGGAACTCTATTCATATATAAGGGCAATGCCTCGCGTTCAGGTTCGGCAAGTTACAAATCGGAGTTCATCGAGGCTCGTTTTAAGACCTCACAGAACGACTCACAAAGGGCAGTATCTCCGAAATCATAAAATATATTATATATCGGCATTAAAAGCCGACTTAATATCTAATTAAAAAGAAGACTCTTATAATCTGCAGACAGGTTAAGTTTATTTGATCCCGCCACCCAAAAAAAATATTTCATAACTCACACATTTTTCTTAGCATAAAGGAAGGATATAAAACAATTTTTTTCCCTAAGTAACTGGTTATTGAAGGCAGGCCGGGACGGTTTTATCTTTCCCGATTTTTGTTAACATTTTCGTTTTGATCACAGTGGTCCTTTCTCGTTCATAAAGAAATTGTTTAAAGTCTTCAACTTTCCTCGGTTTCTTCAAAAAGTATGTTAGCTACCCAATTAGCACTTTATTAAGGCATCGAAGCATTTTCCGCCGCCTTAAAGTAAGCAAAAGAACTTACTCAAAGTACATCAGAATCAAAGCGAACCCTGAACAAAATGGATTTCTTCAATCAATCACAAAATTGATTGGCCTTTTCAAGAGCTTCCCACTTCTTCGCCAACCACGTGGCGTATGCGTAATTTTATTTATAGATGACAAAAGTTTGTAGCAACAGAAAGAGGCCTTAAAATACACCTACAACAGCAACAACAAACAAAACAAAGTAAACAAAACACAGAGAGAGGGACTGATTGAGAGCGCGAGCGAATGCAACAGTGTGTGACCAAGCGGGCAAATGCGCCTGCGTCGCCAACGACGAGTTGAGGAAACTGTTACCAGTATTCTGCTAAGGCTGCTGCTGCCACTTGGCAATGAAGGCCAGTGCTTGAACCACAAATTCAGTTTAGTTTTGGCAGCGAGCGCAGTTTGACGTGCAAGTTAGATGGTGTGTGTGAATGCGGGCCGAATGTTGTAGGACAATTCACGCGAATGTGTTTCATAAAACAAAAGTTCTTAAACAAAAATAAATACTAGGTAAACCAGTGACAAAATAATTTTGCAAATTGCATTAAGTTGAAAATGTAAAAAAATCATGGAAAGCTGTCCGTGGTGATGTTTAAAAATCAATGAAAGTGAAAGTGAAAACAGAACAAAAACCCACGCACAGACACACATACGCACGCATACACACAGCTGCTGCTCACACACGCACATAGAGAAAATTCGTGTGCTAAACGAAGAGAGCAAGGATTTCTTTTTGCTTTTTGACGTCATTAATGTGGGAGTGTGAATGGAAGTGTGCATTGAGGTGTCAAATTTAGCCAATTAGCTTGACAAATGGGCCAGCAATTAAAGCCGAGCGCCACAAAACAAACCCGCAAAAAGTGTTGCATAACCTGCAGGCGCAACTTTTGACTTACATATACCAACGCGCCAGGCCAGGGCAGAGCAGCCATGCAATGTCCTTGAACGTTTGCATAAACTGTGTGTTGCTACTGTGGTTATGTCGTTGTCAGTCAGTCTCGCTGGCATTGGCACATTTGTCCCTGCCCGTGTGAGTGTGCTGTGTGTGTGTTTGTCTTTTGCCCCCAAGCATAAACAAAAAATTCTCGGCACGCTAACTTTGCAAAAATCTAAACACAAAAACGACATATGAGTGAGAGAGTGGCGCACACACACCGTCAACTACATTTCTAGGTCGGGTCGCATTTTTAGGGTTAAAGGTTGGCCAGGCAGGTTGGTTGCTTTTTGCGTAATTGGGTTGAGTCAAAGTCCTTGAACTAGTGTGCCATCTGCGTCACATGAAACCTTAAATTCCTCTTTCCCCCTGTCTTTAAAATGCTAAAACTCTTATCTCTGTTTCAACCTCACTTAAAACTAAATCAACCATTGGGCTTATGCGGGGCCTGTGTGGGCGGGGGCACCCCCTTGGTTATTTACGACCTCCATTCAAGGCATTCAACCCTTTTTTGGACAACGGGGCACAGGCCATTAACCAAATTGCCTCAAATGTTCAAATATTTTAAATTATTTAAATGCGTAAAAGCGCCAGGGAAAAGAGCAGAACTTCTCTGTGGCCACAAAAGAAAACAAACAAAAATGGGAAAAGACGCTTGGAACTACCACTGCCACGCCCCCTTTAGCGGCTCATAAATCTTACTTAGCTTAATATGGAAGTGTTCCAAGAGAAACCTACAAAAATATTAAAGGACAATTTCAATTAATTGAATTCTGCTGAAATAAATGAAGAGTTGATACCCATTTAATTAATGCAAATATTAGTTATTTTAATTTTAATTAAACTGACAATGCTGCGGTGGTACTTTTTTTGCTTTTTTCAATCCCTCCGGCAAATAAATTTAATATTTAATCAAGCGACAAAACCATGAAATTGTTGCCTTGTTCTATGGAAAATTAAACGTTAATATTTATGGAGCGCCACATAAATTCCATAAGAACCCAGCAACAATTTATTAATTGCATAAAAATTCCATTTATAAGAGCAGCAGGCGGGCTGCTGCAAAAGGGAGTGAAGAAGATATTCGGGGTCAAAAATGTTGCGCATATATTTTCAATATAAGTATATAATCATTTTTACGCATGCATGAAATGGGGCCAAATAACTGGGTGGGTGGAGCAGAAATAAAAGATCCAGGTGAAGCTTAAGCTCTTATAGACTGCAAGCAAGTGCGAAAAAAAAGAAAAGTTCTGATTGGTCACGCCAATTCAAACAATTTGTATGCATGAGAAGAATAAAATTCATATGAAAAAGAAATACTGAATTTTTCGACACTTTTTTGAAAACAATTTTACTATTTACTTTGAATTTTATTTTCATATTTAAAGCAAAAGATTCCAGCGGAATGTGAGGACGAACTATAAAAACTTAAAACAGGAACCAACATTGGGATTTTTTTCAGCCCGGGTTGGAACAAAAAATTTACCGAGGGTTAATGTTAAAAAATTTAAGGTTTAACTAGTTCGAACACGTTAACAAAATGAATATTAAAATAGTAACCAAGGTTTTTTTCGGTTACACACTATTTACACGGTTTTCTATTTTTAAACGCTTTTACGCCCGCTCTGACATCTTTATAAAAGTTTTCTTCTTTCGAATAGCTTTACTTCAGCTGTTGGGCCAGTGTGAGTACTCGCCATGAAAAAGCAAATTCTCAAACTTTGCCGTTCGGATCCGGAGTTAAACTGTAGGTCCCTTTCTGTGCGAAAAATCTAAAGCACACACGCCAAGAGATTGTGGTAAACGCCAACATTTACATTTACATTTACTGCGCGATCTCTTTGCCTTCTATGCTTACAATGTCTCTATATGGTTTGACTCCACGGTTTTTCAATACTGTGTGACCATCATTCGATTTCTTACAAATACCTTAAAAATTAAATATCGATATTTCTGAAATTAAAGTTTTTTTTTATAAGTCTCATATTCCAAATGCCATGGATCAGAGTCATCTCTGTGTACAACAACTTCAACGAGCCACAGACTACGTTGATTTAGATTTTTCAGAAAAACAAAGAACTATTTCCGACTTGTCCCAAAAAATTTTGATTTTATTTTAAATTGAAGGCAACTTTTAATCTGAACAGATTTGGTCCCTCTGCAAACTAAAGCGCGAAATAAGTATATACTTGACAATAATTGTAATCTAACGTTAAGTATAATTTTATTTTAACCATTTTTGTTTTAGTAACCTTTGTATTCGAGTATCTAAATAGATAAATACCTCGCGCTCGAACTTTTTATATTACGGCTGGCGACTTTGGGACCATGCTGCACAATACCAACAGGTAACAAAAAATGTTGCTAGGGGATGGGTCTGATTTTCGAATGTCCATAAAGCCTGTTCCCGTTTTTCTGTATCGATTAAATTGAATGGAATTGGAATTGTTAAATGATTCTGTTTTCAAATACCGACTGTGGCATTCTGCTTTCAACTTTAAAACCCAAATTTTCTTTATTCTACCCTTTGGTGGCAAATTCGTTTCTTAGAAATCACAACTTTTACAAATTTCTTTTTTTTTAAACCAAACGAAAAATGAGGATAGGAAAATATTTAGGCTCAGGCTCTAATAAGTTCGCAGTTGTTTAAAAAATACCTTATACTCTAAAATATCGGTAAGCTTATACATATTTGCATCTGGACTGCTATTTTCAAACAATTTCGAAGACTACTCTTCACATATTTATTTATTATAAATTTATCAAATCTATTAACATTTATTTATAAAATTATATTAATACACTAGACAGCATTTCTAACAAATTGTAAGCGGTTCACTCCAGAGTTCGCACCCGTAAAACTTTGCGTAAGCGGGTTCAAAAGGTCGCTGAACATAAGTTCAGGTTCGAGCTGGGCAGAAAAAAATGCATGTAACGCAGCCTTTCTAATTACACTGTGTTACAGCGAAAAAGTACTTTTGAAATGACCTAGCACACGCTGTAGGGCAGGTCGAGTATGGCATTTCCTCATACTTGGTTTTCTCCTAACACCTCCAAAATCTGAAGTTATGGTCCAAAACCGCTTTTTGATATTTTACTTCAAAATAATTGATATAACTCGCGAATGGACCGTCAGATTGTTCATAACCCTTACAATTCCGATAGCCACGAGGGGGATCTCAAACATTAAATTCAATGGTGAGACTAATTTAACGCGATGGCTGAGAAATGCGGCTTGCAGATCTGGCATTTTCCATTTTTTTTTTTGAGAATTTGTACTTTGACCATCACTGGTTTAACTATTTTATTCTATGCGATTTTTTCTTAAAATTTGTTATAAAAGCCCATTAAATTCTCCGTTGAGCGGTTGTTGTCCCAATGAATTTGAATACCGTTTGACGAAGTTATTTGCGCATTTCAAACTACACAATATTATTAAATAACAAAGTGCCCCAAATTCGTTTTCTTGGCGCTCAAATATATTATAAATATTATATAAATATAATTATATTTAAATTTTTTTTAAGCTGAGTCCATTAATCATTGCCCGTCCGTCTGTCTATTTCTATGCGAACTAACTCTATTTAAATTCTGAAATTGCAAATATATAAAAACTTCAATGTTTCACGATTTCATGGCCAAGATAAACGCTCTCCAATAAGCTATTTTTTGGGAACAGTAAAAAACGACCCTTATAAGCGAGTCAAAGTCGCAAACACTGCACTTGCTGCGCTGTCTGCTTATGCGGGCTAACATGCTTGGATTTAATTGTCTTAACTCAATTCAAATCGAGCCATTTATACTTGTTGCGATTTAAGCTTGTGCGGGTCCTCGCCTCAAATTTAGACAATTTCTTAAGCGAGTCCAGCGAGTATTTTATTGCGCATTGATTTTCAGACAGAATAATGGTCCGGGTCTCGAGGCCCAAGCGGGCCTGATATCACTTTCTTCTTATTTTTACTTGTCGTGGTCGGCTTTGGTTCTTGTTTGGAATTAAATGGATCGTTCATCCTGTTATAATGGTTTTTATATTCTTCATCATTGGTCATCCATCGCGGTTCTGTATTATTATAGTCATGGATATGCAGTTATCATTGGGCCTAATATGTGGACTTGAAAAGCAATTTCTTTGGTATTAAAGTTTAATAATTAAACGGTTTTATTAACATATGGAACACACATCATTAGAAAAGCAGGCTGGATAAGAAACGAACGCCGGCCAAGGCGCGCTTTGCCAAGCCTTTACCGTGATAGCTTAAAAGCAATTTCTTGGTAAAGTTTAATAATTAAACGGTTTTATTATTATATGGAACACAGATTTAAGAACAGACAAGCCTTTACCGTGACTGCCTGTATACGGTTTTTGCTGGGCACGGCTCTTTTGTTTTATATGAGAATTGCAGCTCATTAACAAATAATAATAGCCAGTTACAGCCCTCAGCTATTCACTAAAGCTCAGTTTATTTTTATGCTAGATAGCACTATTCGGAGACCGTTAACATTGGCCCCAAAAATCGTGAAACATGGAAGTTTATATTTATATAAGTATTTATAAATATATTTTGAATCTGGCGCCAAAGAAAACAGAGCATACTTGTGGTGGGGGCACTTATGTTATTTTTGATAGTAATATGTAAACAGACTAAAAGAAAATTCTAGATTGTCGAGGTGTAGTTTGAAATGCGCAAATAACTTCGTCAAACGGTATTCAAATTCATTGGGACAACAACCGCTCAACGGACAATTTAATGGGCTCTTATAACAAATTTTAAGAAAAAATCGCATAGAATAAAATAGTTAAACCAGTGATGGTCAAAGTACGAATTCTCAAAAAAAATGGAAAATGCCAGATCTGCAAGCCGCATTTCTCAGCCATCGCGTTAAATTAGTCTCACCATTGAATATAATGTTTTAGAACCCGCTCGTGGCTATCGGATGTTTTGCGGTTCGCGAGTTATATCATTTTTGAGGTAAATGAAAAGTAGTTTTGGACCATAACTTCAGATTTGGGGGTGTTAGGAGAAAACCAAGTATGAGGAAATGCTATACTCGACTTGTAAATGTAATGTAAATGTTGGCTAAAAGCTCTAGAAGGGCAGGCTTAGTACGGAGGGATAGTAGCGGTCGGGGTGAGAATTGTTTTCAGGCTAGTTACTCAAGCTGGCGCAATGCTGGTAGGTGACCGTTTTGTAAAGCTATTTTCTAAAGAAAGAAAACAAAATTTTATTAAGATGTCAAGGTGGGATCGGACGCCCCCGCCCCCCCCCAGTATGTTAAATTGAGATATTTGGTACGAGGGGTACTGTATGTAGAATGATTAGAGCCTTAGAGGTGGATTAGGTAGAAGTTGGAGGACGCTGTATTGATGTAAGAGGCAGAGGAATAATCCGTAACGACAAGAGAGAGCAACCGTATTAACATTGAAATTAAAAACCTGTCTGAAAGCTGTTTCAATAATGGATAAAAATAGTATGAAACCCGACAGAAATCTGACAGTAAAGGCCTGTTCTCAGAAGCGCGGAAAATTTAGCACGCTAAATTGCACTTAATTTATTTAGCTTCCACAATAAATTTTTAGTGTGCCCACATATAAGCCAAGACCAAATACAGAAACGGCCACAAGGTGGACAGCTGTTTTGTTTTGTTTACAAAAAAATAAATGGTGTATTTGCCAAAATAACGAATACATATATGTTGATGCCGGTAGCGTTGCACCAAGTTCCGTTATAAGGCGTTGAGCGGGATCAAATAAGCCCGTTGAGACCAATTTGTGACTTCGAGCAGGTGCAGATTGATGAGGAGGCCTACAATTGTACAGGTATTGGGCGGTGATCACTTGCAGTTGATCGTTAAGGGGGCCGGCGTCATCAACAAGGTCAATTATTTGGATGTCGGACAGTCGGATACAATTGGAGGCTTCTTTGGTGTTTACCGTTCAGGCAACTATATCGTTTGCAGAGTTTGTACAGAGATTGGTTAATCGGCCTACAGTGTGGGCCAGTGGAGCAGTTTCTGGGTACTAGTGCATTGGGCCGACGGATGTCAGTATGGACGTGGGGGGTGGGTGGTAGCATTTTTAAGGCTTGTTCAAGTTGGTTGACTGTTCTCTTGGCGGATGCTGCTATCGTGTGCAGGAAAGTTGCTTGGGTATCTGCAAATCGGCGGCTGTAAAACCGTTTTCCACTCAACTGAAACGCTAAGCTAGGTTGGCAAATATACTTTTAGTTTTCATCTAAAATTTTTGTTTTATTTGTCGTAAATTCAAAGTCCTCCCACTCGGGGCCGCTGGGCTAACTGCGTCCACCAACCGGGGGTTGGTTCCTGGTTTCTCCGTTGACGACCGTCGGCACCGCGAGGCGTTCAAGCGTAACGTGCATTGAGACTGTTTCAGTGCGTTTCGTCTTTTGTTGGGCTTATTTGGCCCTTAGCTTGGGGCTTCCCTCGTCTGAAACTTTCTCCGTTTCCTTTTGCGCTCAGGTGATTTTTCCTCCATAATCATTTTCTTTTTTTTCTTTTTTTCGAGGTTTTAGGTTGCCACGTGCCCGTGGTATTGTGGTCTTATTTGGCCGCCCACTTTTTGGGAATGGAATTGCATGACTGATTGTTCCTGTGTAAAAACGGTTATGTCTATGTACTGGAAGACCGTGCCTTGACAAAGGCTGAACGCGCAAACACGTGTCTTGAAAAAGCAGACGCGGGCCCTCCCTCAAACGAACTGCAATGCTTGAAGCTTCCGAGAGACTCGATCAATTTATCTTGTCAAAATAATAGCTACAGCTATTTCCACAAATCAAATCGCTGTTCTTTCAATCCACTCGACCTGATGATACGTCCTCGATAGGCCTGGCTTTATTGCGTGTCTCAGAACAGAATAGCGGGAACTTTCCGCCACTGTTTTTTTATTGGGTGCGTCATAAAATTTTTTCCGCGCTTCTGGACGGCCTTAAATGGAAACTTGCTCATCTCTTTCGGTCCATTTCAGATATTTTTGAGCTTGGTCGCCCCTGCCCTAAACAAAAAATAAAAATTAACGGTAAATCCTTTGGATTTCTAGCTTGTGGCTATGTCGCCTTTCCGAAAAATCTGAGTCACCAACTCCGGGGCGGTTGCCTGATTCTACGATTAATTTTAATTATGATATTAAATATTTTGGAAGCCTAAAAAAATAGAAAATCCTATTCTTAATTTGTTTTAAATTAAGGTTTTGATGGTAAACTCAACAGTTAAGTTTTGCTTAGACTAAATAATTTTTTTTGAGACCTTAAATTTTTATGTTTAAGTGTCCATTTAAACGTACTTTGTTACTTTAATCTTGCCTGTTTTAATAATTTATTTAATTAACATCGTATTCTACCTTCAATGTAGGATTTATCTTTATGAATCATATAAATATTATTTCTTCTTTTATACCTTCAAGCTTTTGCTTCTCTTTCTTTCCTCTTTTATTTAAAACTTTTTATTTCCAATTCACTAAGTTAGCATTAAATATTTTAGTTATACGTCAATGACTGTTCCGCTGTATTGAACCTACACTCAAAGTTTAGTCATTCGTGTTGGCCACAACTGGTTTCCATATCAATTGCACATTACTCAAATGAATTATAAATAATGCCAGAACAAAAATGCAAAACTAAATATATCTACTGTTCTCTGTAACAGAAAAGCCTAAAAACGAAAAATAATTTACATAAATTATTGAAACAAAAGCCCAAAATGTACCTCAACCAAATATTTTTGGGAAATATCAATAAAGGCCATAAATAAATTAGGCTTAAAACCCAAATAGCATTAGTCCGTGCTGGCTGTTGGAATCGTTGTACAATTTTTTATTTATTTATTTTTTGGCATGAACAAATTTGATAAATAAATTAAACATGCATATTTAAATGGCAATCGAAAACAGCAGCAGCGACAAATTGCCAGCACCAATAACATCAGTTTGTGTGTGTGCGTGCGTGTTTGTGCATTAGTGTCAATGATAACTAATCGCCATTTGTCTGTTTTCTGTGTAATTTAGGTCCGTTGTGAAATCAACAAACAATTTCCGACGAAAACTTAAATTTTAACTGTGAAAATATAAATGTATCGTTAAGTCAATCCAATTTTGGTGCTAATGAATATGCCCTACTAGGCGTATGCGTGATAAAAAAATATAAAAAAACTACAAAACCGTCAAGAAGAAGACAGCGAGGGCGCAAACGTCCTGAATATATGAGTAAGTTTTTATGTAAGATCAGGTTTTGTTTTCTTTAAGTAGAAAACTTAGCTATAAAATTTATTATTTTAATGGTACCATAAAATGGGCGAGAAGTTTGTAACGCATAGAAGCGTTTCAGACTCCATAAAATATATTTATTATATTTCAGCATGACGAGCTGAATTGATTAAGTCACACGCGTCATAGATAGTCTCCGCAGATGCTGCTGATGCTTGAGCTAGTGCCGTGCTAACTCCATGGGAAAAAGGCAGTGACTAAATTAAGAAAGCATTCATAGATTGAGATCAAAACTGCAACGGAACTTAATTGAGCGGCATCGGGACGGGCTACCCTAATTTCAACTTAAATTACATTACTTAACTTAATGTCTAAGGGCCGATTTCTGTTCTCTCAGATAGCTGCTATGTGTCAGATAGTCATCGATTTTACACTGCTATTTGTTAGTTTATGTGACAAACAGCTCTATGTAGGAGATGTGAAATCGGCCCTTAAAGTGGAAAGGTACTCTGCTAACAAAATTTTTATTGCAGTTCTATTGCGATCGAATTCAAATCGCATGCTGGCGGGTAAGATAAGGTAAAATTGGTTCGGGAAAATTGGTTGGAGGTTCGAAGATCTTTGCTCGGTACAATGAAATTTATCATGCACAACAAAGTGGCACAGTCAATGCACCCTAAGACAAGGTCATTCAGAAATAGCAATGACAAAATAGTTCGTCTATCTTTAAGAGTCGAGAGATGCAGCAGTGCACATCTACCAAAATATGGTGGCAAAGGATCAGAAATTAAGCGGGAGGAGAGCAAATTTTAGAAGTTTTTTCTGTACTCTTTCAAGCCTTCGAATATGAATTGCGCTAGGAGGATTCCAAATAAATGATGCATACTCCAACTTGGAACGCACAAAAGCTGAGTAAAGGTCAAAACGAGAATAAGGGTCCTTAAATTGGCTGGCATGGCGATTGACAAATCCAAACATAGAATAGGCCCCTGGCAAAATATAATTTATATGTTCATTGAATAGAAATTTTTCGTAAAATTTCACTCCCAAATCAATGGCCTCATTGATAAAGTTTGGTTAGAAATGGAATAAGTGGACGTAATATTGTAGAAGCATTTGCAATATCTAACAAAGCATTTGTTGAGACTTAAAGGGAGTAATTTGAGAACATCGATTTGAGAGATCGAAAAATTTTAAGATCATCAGCATAAAGCAGAAACTATAAATTAAGAAAATGCACACAAATGTCATTGATAAAAATGATGAAAAGTAAAGGACCGAGGGCACCCCCCTTGTGGAAGTACCGAAGAAGTCACATTTGGAATAGAAAGCGAGTTGTTTATTCTGACTCTGTAGGTCCGGCGGTACAAGTAAAATTGAATCCAGGAAAACAAGGAGGAATGAAAACCTAGCTTAAAAAGCTTGGCGAATCAATTGCCTTGGAAAAATCTGTATAAATATCGTCAACTTGACTGCGTTGCAATAATTACAGAAGATAGCTAGATTAGATGTAGTGGAGCGACCTGGCATAAAACCTTGTTGGTTTGGGTTAAGGTACAACTTTACCAGAAAAGACACCTGTTTGGCGACAATTCCTTCAAAGAGCTTAGATATTCTGCTAAGCTTAGCAATTGGTCGGTAATCTCCCTCTTGATACCAGACTTGAGCACAGGTGTGACAGTAGCAATTTTCCATTTTTCAATAAATCGGCCAGTTGTGAGTGACATTGAGAATATGGTTATGAGTGGCTCACTTAATTCACCAATGCAATGGAATGTTCCATCACAATCTGGGTAATTAGAGTCATCGCAACCCACTACAGCTTGGAAGATGTCATCCTCGGAAATGGATAAAGTGCACATGTTAAGCAAGTGGGGAAGTGAATTCAGACTATTCAGATCATTCCATGAAGCAGAGGGTTCAAAGTTAGAGCTGAAAAATTTTGCTAATAAATTTGAAAAACCAAGGTCTAACGTTGCAACTAAGTCTTCCAGTGTCATAGATGAGGGCAGTGGCGTACCCGGGGGGGGGTTTGGGGGTTAAACCCCCCCTGGCCATCGTGGAATATATTTTTATATGCAAATTACTGTACTAAGAACGAAGCATCTAAGGAAAAATTTGTAAATTGGACCCTACTTAACCACAATTTTAAAAAATATCATCGATGGACCGCGAATTATATAGAATTATTATACATTTAAGTCAAGGCGGTCATCCAAGGTTTCTTTTTTAATTAATTTTTAAAATTTCCGGTTTTGTTCTACAAATATGTGAACTATTTTTGTCAAATGTCAAATAAATAAGACGAAATTACAATTTTTGAGCGATTTAACCACAGAGCTTAAAAGCAATAGCAAAATACAAATGACGTGTACAAAATTTTTTGATTTAAAGTTATGTTTTACTTGAAGGAAACATTTTAAAATTGGCTCTACACATCTCGAAAAGTTGTCAATGATTATTAATTGAGGGCTCTGCGAAATAAGACCCTAAAAATAAAATGACATAACGCGACAACAATTTAAACAGAAATAAACCACCACCTTTTTTTGATAAAATTTGTAGCGTTATTTCCTTTTTTGGGGCATTATTTCTTAAATAAAATTTCAAATTGAAATAAGACCGCAAACCCAGTATAATTTTTATAAGGATATAAGACGGCAATTTTTAATATGGATTTTTGGGTACTTTTAATTTTCCTATTTTTGCTCTATACAAAAATCTCACTATTTTTTGTATCAAATTTTCATTATGTAATTAAAAAAATTGATTCAATTTTAGCGGCGCAAGCGAAAATTTGATTTTTGAAATTGGTGTATTATTTCCCAAACTTCGGCCTTCTTCTTTTTCGGGCTTTATTTTATCGCAGTGGGGCCTTATTTTCATACTTCAAATTGGGGTATTGTTTTATAATGATATAACACCCCAAATTTGGGGCCTTATTTCATTTTATATTTTCGGGACTTACAGTGCCGCTCAACTGAATAGGTTTGAAACTTTGTATCTCCGTAACGAGTACTCCGATTTGAGCGAAATAAATTTTGTTTCATAAAGAAAACAGTCATTTGTGAAATAGTAAAGTTTCTGTTCTGTTGGTTTTGTTTTTATATCATTTTTAATATTTTTTCAAAAACATAACAAAAATCTCCATTTTTTTTGGCTCTTCTGAATAGGTGAATATGTGTATTTCCTGCTGCCTTAATTGAGCGGTTTGTTCAGTAACTCATAAACTCGTTACCACGCGCATTTTAAAAAAAATTTGCCTGCGGCGCTCTATCTTTTTTCAATTTTACCTCCAAACCAGAGACTAAACCCGAAATTAAATTCAGTTTGAGTCAAGGCATTTAAATTGGCCTAAGGCTTTTTTTTTACTTGTACAGGAATCGGACAAGCGAACCATTCCCGTTTTCTATAAAATATATCTGAAATCGGGCGAGTTAGACACCGCAACCGATTCGTTGACAAATTTTC